>BPLQ01001011.1:0-45496 GCA_021605075.1 Caerostris darwini
ATCTGACAGTCATGTTGTCTATGGATGGTAAGTGCTGCTTTCGGGGAGAGTCTATTTGCCAAAATGAGATATTTCTTTGGAGTGCTTGTGATGTTGTCTTCAAAAGTGAAGGGTTCGTTAAGAGAGAGAAAGTTGAAATTTTTATTGTGGATTGTTTGCTGTATCTATATGTTGGCAGCTCTTGAATGACCTAAGTTGATATGGGTTCCTTTGATGTGGGTTTTAAAGTTGTTAGTACCTTCGTTCTGAGTTGTATTTGTTTCTCTCTCTCTCTCTTGGATATGACATTTTTTATCAGTCCATGCGTGATTAGTTGGGTGATTTGTCTTAAATTTTTCATTGAAGGCGGCGCAGTTTAAGCATTTGGAAGTGTTCTTGCAGTTCCTCCAGATGTGTTCATAACTGCCACAATTTGTGCAGATATCATTTTCTTTCTGACATGCTTTTTAGCCACATGGCCATACTTTCCGTACTTGCAGAGGGTCGGTTTGAGGTATTCTTTGTAACTGATCCTCTCCCATCCTAAATTGATTTTCTTAGTTTTGGTCGTCTTTGAGAAAAGTTCTGGATTTATTTCTACGATCCAGTTATTTCCACTGTTGGTGGAGTAGTGGTGTCGTATCTGAAAGTCCTTTTCAATTATTTATCCTTGCTCTAGGAACTGGTTCCTTAAGCAGTCCATAATGTCCTCCTCCTTAGTATCTTTTGAGACGTCAAATAGGATGATATGAGCTTTTCTTGCCTTAGGTTTGTCTATTTGGAATTTGTTGTTAAGTTCATCTTTTTCTTTGGATATCTGGATTAATTTATCGACATCTTTCTCGTTTTCTGTCTCTATAATTATTCCTCCATTCCTGATTGTTTTTACATTTTTTATTGCTATATATTCGTGCTCTTGACGTCTATTTGCTTTTGGATGGTTCTTTTGGTGTTTAGTGAGGTTGTTTCTGTCGTTATTTCCACTGGTTTGATCGTGGTTAAGAATTTTTTCTGCTGCCTTGGTCGGCTTTTGCTCCTGGGTCTTTCCGTTGGTTTCGATGACATCTTGCCTGTAGCCTTTGCAATAGCGGCATATGACTGTGGCTGCACGTTGTTTATAGCATCTTTCATTTTTTCGAGTTCTATTAGCCGGCCCTGTAATTGAGCCATTTTGACTGTTTGAGGTGTGAAGAGGGAGATTAATCCCATGGCATTCTCTCGGAACGCCGCTCGCGTATCGGTTCTAATGTCTTTTTTGTCGGAGAGGTTAATAATGTTTTTGTAGTGACCAAGTGCCACTTTCATTATTTCATTTGCATCTCTGGGGATGCCACCTAGGAGCCCTACTTGAGGTAAAAGTTCCTTCAGGATATGGCTTTTTACTTTTGGTGATGAAGCTGCTTTTTGTGCCCATTGTGAATAATCTTCATGTTCTGGTTTTGGGATATGGTGTGAGTCGGTCAGTGGGCAGTCAAATATATAGTGGTCTGGAGACCCTATTTCACCACAAATACATTTATCTGTTTCTGTAATATTAAAGCGATTGAGATATGATGGGAAAGGTCCATGGCCGATTACAAAGTAGTTGATTAACGTGTTTATGGACATTTTAATTGAAACTTTTGGTATGTATTGATGTACTCTTCCATTCCTGTTGCCATAGTTTGAAGCTGATGTCTTTTAGTTCTTTTTTTAGGTGGCGATTTGGGTGTTTTATGGTGTTTATAGTTATTGGTGCTCTTGATGTTGCCTCTTTTGCCAGTTCATCGGCCCTCTCATTGCCTTCAATTCCCACATGGGCCTTTACCCATGTGATGTTGAAGGTTTGGTTGGTTATTGATAGGATGTCATTTCTTATTTGTTGGATCATGCTGTCTGTGTTGAGGAAGCGGTTGATTGCTTGGATTGCCGATTGACTGTCCGAATACATTTTTACGTTTACTGTATTGTTTGTAAGTGCCCAATTTATTGCGTTGTGAATTGCTGCAGCCTCCGCTTGGAAAACTGTGTTACAGCTATGTAATTGTGCTTTCCAGTGGAATATTTCATGCTTGTTTTCGTAGGCCACAAATGCTGCTCCTACTTTTTCCTCTAATTTTGAACCATCTGTGTAGATTTCAGTGGTTGTTTTTGAACATTTTTAATTTGGAGCTTGGTTTATTCCATGGCTGTTCTGTCCATCTTGAGGCTGGTTCTGGGTAATCCTTATGGTGGTATAATTTGTCATTGAACTTTATATTTTTTCTTAGTCTTGTTAACCGGCTGAAAACTGCCTCTCTTTGTGCGACTAGGACAGTTGGTTGTAGGCCACTTAGTGTTAGTAATGCTAAGGTGGGAGAAGTTCTGTAGGCGTGAGTAATTCTTAGAGCAAATTGTCTTTGGATTGAATTGATGATTTTCTTTTTTTCTGGTGGTCAAGTTTTCTGCCCATATGGATGCTGCATAGCAAATCTTTCTTTCTGTTACGGATTTATACCATTTTCTTATAATTTTTGGGTTGACTCCCCATCCTCTTCCTGTCATGACTGCTATTCTATTGGCATGTATTAGAACTTCTTTTTTTATTTGTTGAAGGTGGGGAATGAAGTTAAGGTTTTGATCGAACGTTACTCCTAGGTATTTTAATTCTTTACAGCATTTGATAGTACAGTCGTTTAGTTTAATTATTGGTTTCCTTTTGATGTTACCTTTTTTTCCAAATACAATTGCTTTTGTTTTCTGTTCTGAGATTTGTAGTTTTTCTTTTGATGCCCAGTTCATGAATTTTTGAAGTGCTTGTTCTGCTTTTTGCTCCATGTCTTTTCTATTATTGCTTGTGATGGTTAGGATGAAATCATCTGCGAATGCTTGTAAATTTGTTTCATTGTCCCATGCTTGATTAAGGATTTTGTTTGCGATGACTGACCACAAGAATGGTCCTAAACATGAACCCTGTGGACAGCCTTTTTGAATTTGGTGCTTAATAGTTACGTTTCCATAATTAAATTCTTTGTTTCTGTTGTCAAGGTAGTCTGTGATTGTATTGATTAGTTCTGTTGGGCATCCGTCCTTGCTAAGAGTTTGTAATATTGAGGGCCACCAGAGTGAGTTGAAGGCTCCTTTAATATCTATTTAAATGAGGATTGTATATTTTGCATCTCTCTTGTTTTTGGAGATTAGTTCCATAAGCCTGTTCATCGCGTGTTCTGTGGATATTGCGCTTTGAAAACCGAATTGGTTGCTATTTAAAAGGTTGTTGTTATGGTAGAAGTGTTGCATACGATTTAGTAGCAGTTTTTCCAGGCACTTTCCTATTGTTGGTAATAGTGTGATTGGGCGGTATGAGTTTGGGTCCGTTGGGTCTTTGTCTGCTTTATTGAAAAGGACTATTTCACCATAATTTAGTGCCTCTCGGAAGCTTCCTAGGGCGAAACACTTATTGAAGAATGTAGATAAGATATTTGGCATTGTCTTGTGAATTATTTTAACTATTTTTCCATCGATTCCATCTGGACCCGGTGCTTTTTTTTCTGGAAGAGTCTTTATGACATGATCTATTTCGTCTTTCGTGAATTTATTTGAAGGTTGGACTTTTATTTGTTGCTGGTTATTTCTTATTTTCTTTGCTGCTATTCTTATTGATTTGTGGCTTTCTTCGTCATCTATTGGGTTATCATGCTGGAATAGGGTTGAGAGTATATTCTTGATGTTATCTTCACTATCGCATGTTTGTATTGTGTTGTGTGCTGTTGGTGGTTTGAAAAATTTGTTGAATACTGTTTTATATGCCGATCCATATGGGGATGCTGCTTCTGTGCAGAATTTTTTCCAAGATAGTGATTTTTCTTTATTGATCATTTTTTTGAGAATTGCTTTTTCTTTTTTGTATTGCATAGTCCAGTGGTTCTTAGCTTCCGTGTTTTCTTGATTTTGTGCCCTCCTTCTCATTGCTCTAGTTCGAGACCTTTGTTCTTTTATTTTGTTGTTCCACCATGGTGTTGGTGAGGATTCTTTAAAAGGATTGCTTAGCGCATATGGTAATATTGTTGATTAGTTCATTTGTTCTGTGCTCAAGTTCTTCTTTGTTGGTTACGTTTTGGAGGTCGAAGTTTCTGAATTTGCTATTTAGGAGTGATTCAAATTTTTTAAAGTTGCCGAACTTTGTTTTGAATCTTTTTGAAGTTTGTATTGTTATTGAGCATTGAATCATAAAGGTAATTGTAATGTGGTCGCTTCCGATGTCGAAGTTATTTGATTTCAATTAATGATTTTCTGGAACAGTGAGGCACTGCAGAGAGTGAGGTCGGGCCATCCTACTACTCCCTGTCTAACAAAGGTCGGTGGTGTGTCCGGTGGGTTGACCAGAAAAAGCTGTCTTTGAGAAATAAAGTCCGTTAGAAGTTTGCCTCGTAGGTCTTCTTGGTGGTATCCCCACGTTGGGCTATGCGCATTAAAGTCTCCACAGATTATTTGGTGTGTATTTCTAGGAATTTTAGATGTGTACTCATGAAGTATGTTCTCTATACCCTCGGATGGTGATGAATAGTTGGATGTAAGCACAATGTCTGTTTGGTTTAGTAGAATTGAAATTGAGATGCTGTTATCTGAAGTATCTAATATTGTGACTGGGATTATTGGGGTTTTGATTATAATAGAAGACCTTTCTGATTTGGAGTGAAATTGTTTCCAGGGAATTGGGATTCCGGGTATGTGATCATTTTTGATGTATGGTTCTTGTACACAGGCTATTGAGATTTCTTCTTCTTCTAGTAGCTTTATGAATAAAAGTGTTGCTGACTTGTTATGTTGTAGGTTTTGTTGAGCAATCTTGAATTGATTCATTATTGCTTATAGTTCTTGGAATGTCGAGTAAAAGATGCGATGTATTAAAATAAAGTGAAAAGAGTTTGTTGGTTGTTGTGGTTGTTTTGTGCTATTATTCATTAGTGCAGCTTGGGAGATATATACATATCTCTTAGGCTTTTTAACCTTCCTTGATATAAGTGGCATTTGTTATCAAATGCCCAATGGTCTGTATTGTAATTGGTTCTTGCTACTTCGTTGTATTTGCAGCAGTTGATGCATTTTTTGGTTGTTTCGGTGCATTTCCTTGTGTCATGGTGTTGGCCACACTTGCCACAGGTATCCTTGTTGTTACATTGCAGGCTAGTATGTCCATGTCCTTGACACTTGAAACATCTTTTAATTTCATGGTACGGTCTTACTGTACTGGAGAGTAGATTGGTGAATATTCTGCCTATCTTTGTTAGCTTAATCGCATCCTGCTCTTGTAGTATAACTATGGCGTGGCGTCTCTCATTCTTGTCCGTGAATATCTTGCATAATTTAGTATGTTCTGATTCTTTGTCCAGTGCTATTGCGATGCTTCTTAATATGTCGTTTTCTGTGGATTCCATATATTATTGTTTTGAGTTTTTTATTCTGTAAGGTTCTGGCTTCGATGATTTTAGCTATTGTACTTTTTTATGGATGGAATCTTTTAGTTTAATTGCTTGATCTGTATGTGTGGTTTTTATGATCAATTGGTTGTTTTTGTTAATTACTACTTTTTAAATATTTTCAATCTCTATTGATCCTTTTAGCTGTTGTTGTATGTTCGTCCTTATCTCGTTCATCGGCTGTTCCCTGTCTTTGGGTGTTATTATTATGGTTGATTGGTTTTTGTTTCTTATGACTTCTGCATACGAGGGTTGTTTTGCAATTTTGTTACTTGAGTTAGTTAGCGCGTCTTTGAAATATGTTGTGTTTTCTTTCAATAATTCGTTATACATAAATCTAGATTCCTCAAGTTGTCCCTTCAAGAATGAGATCTGCTGTTCCTTTTCATTTGTGTCCTGTAGGTTCTGCGTGCTGTTATGTTTATTTTCTGTGTTTTTTTTAAGGGTGACAATTTCGTGTTGGGCCTCTTTAAGTAATCTTCTGCTCTCTTTAAGTTTTCCTTTGAGGAACATATTTTCACTCTGCTCTTGGGTGCTTGCCGAGCTTTTACTAATCTCTAATTGTGCCTTGAGGCTAACTATTTCTTGTTCTTGAAATAGTGATGCACTGCATAGAGTGAGATCTGGCCATCCTGCTGCTCCATGTCTAATAAATGTCGGTGGTGAGTTAGGTGGATTGACTAGGAAGAGTTGTCTATGTGAGATGAAATCTGTTAGTAGTTTGCCTCTTAAGTTTTCTTGGTTGTACGTTGGGCTATGTGCGTTAAAATCTCCACATATTATTTGTTGAGTGGTTCTTAGAATTTTTAGTGAATATTCTTGGAGAATGTTGTCTAGTTCTTCGGAGGGAGATGAGTAGATGGATGAGAGCACAATGTCTATTTGGTTAATGAGGATGGAGATTGAAATATTGTCTTCCGACGTATCAACTATTGTTACTGGGATTATTGGAGATTTGACAATGATAGAGGATCTTTTTGAGATGGAGTGATATTGCTTCCAGCCTATTGGGATTCCTGGTATGTGGGTGTTTTTTATGTAGGGTTCCTGTATGCAGGCTATTGGTATATCTTCATCTACTAGGAATTTAATGAATAGCAGCGTTGCTGATTTGTTGTGTTGTAAATTTTGTTGAGCAATTTTAAGAGAATTCATTATTGCTCACAGTTCTTGTTGTTTCAGGTTGGAGATGCGATGTATTGAGATAGAGTTTAAGGAGAGGTTGTTAGACTTTAGGTTGTTTGTTAGACTTTGAGAGGTTAGAGTTGTGCTGTTAGGAGTTTAGTGTTGCTTGGGTGTTCTATACATGTCCCTCAAGCTTTTAAGTCTGCTTTGGTACAGGTGGCATTTATTGTCAAATGCCCAGTGATCTGTGGTAAACTTTGATCCTGTTGCTTGATTGGAATTACAGCAATTTATACATTTTTTGGTTTCTGCTGTGCAGTTTCTTGTGTCGTGTTGTTGGCCGCATTTGCCACAGGTTTCCTGGTTACCACATTGTAGGCTCGTATGACCATGCCCTTGGCATTTAAAGCATCTTTTTATTTCGTGATAGGGTCTTACTGTACACGATAGGAGGTTAATAAAGACTCTGCCTATTTTTGTCAATTTGATTGCATCTTGGTCTTGTAATATTACTATTGCGTGGCGTCTTTCGTTTTTGTCTATGAAGATATTACATAATTTTGTATGCTCGGAGTCCTTGTCGAGGGCCGTTGTAATAGTTTTTAAGATTTCATTCTCTGTAGCTTCTTCCGGAATTCCATAAATAATTGTTTTAAGCTTTTTTTCCTGTGGGGATCTGGCTTCTAATATCTTGGTTAGTTGGTCGTTTTTGTGTATAGATTCTTTTAACTTTGTCGCTTGGTCTTTGTTTGTAGTTTTAATTATAAGTTGATTATTTTTATTGATGACTACCTTTTTGATATTTTCTATTTCAGTTGTGCCTTTCAGCTGTTGCTGTATGTTATTTCTAATTTCGTTTATTGGTTGTTCCTTGTCTTTGGGAGTGATGATAATAGTTGCTTTATTTTTGTTGCTAATTACTTCTGCATATGATGGTTGTTTGGAATTTTCTATTTTTGTGCTCGTGAGCGCTTCTTTAAAGTAAGTGGTATTGTCTTTTAATAGATCCTTATACATTTGTCTGGATTCCTCCATTTGACCTTTTAGGAAAGCTATCTGTTGGTCCTTTTCTTTTATATTTGTAGCCTGTGGATTTTGTGTGATGCTATTCTTAATCTCGGTGTTTTCTTTTAGGGTGATTACTTCTTGCTGTGCTTCTTTAAGGAGCCTTCTGCTCTCCTTGAGTTTTCCCCGTAGGAATATATTATCGTGCTGTTCCTGTGAGTTGGCTGTATTTTGGCTGATCTCTAGCTTTGCTTTTAGACTTACAATTTCTTGCTCTTGCTTAGCAAATATTTCGTCTAATTCAAGAAATTTTAGTCTCGCTGCTTCTTTTGTAGTTCTAACCATATTTTTGTCTTTCGCAAATATTTTCTCAATGTCCTTTGCGAAGTCGACTAGTGCGATTATACCGGTGGTAAAGGTAGTCTCTGCCATGATTCAATTGCACTTTGATACACAAATAGTTACACAATAAGTAAAGTAGATGTGAAAACTAGAAGTTTTCGAGAGCCCGTGGAACGTCTAATAATGACTAAAGTCTAGAATTTACTTGTTTAGAAAAAAAAATACAATTGAACGGTAAAAACCGCCCTGGCTTGTCTCCCCCTGGTCCATTAATTACAAACTAACACTATAAGACACTTTAAATGGGCTCAAGGATACATTCTTGAGTATACCGGACATAAAGTCTACAATAGGCAATATAACATCTAAAATGGCAAATTAGAACAACAAGGAAATGGAAATGAGAAGCTGGGACAAACTATCAGAGCTGGCATTGGCCCACCCTGAAGTCCGCTGTCTATCGTCGGCAGCTCCAAGGTCGCTGCCTTCGAGCGAGCCACGTTCGCCTGTAGGCATCTCCATCCCTTATGTGCTGTAGGAGACTTAGTGTTCATAATGAGTCGACTTATGAACCCTGATTTTTTCTCTCTGATACACCGGGCAGTCCTTGGCTACTGCACAGTGCTTCACATCAAATTTACTGCCGTTCTTGGAGTTTGACTCCAGGCAGTTCCTACAGCTTGCAGTATCTTTTTTTCAGCTCTTGTAGGAGTGTTTTTCAGGGCATTTGGAACAGGATTGTTCCGCCTCCGTACATTTGGACTGAAGGTGTCCATATTTGTAACACTTGAAGCACTGAATCGGTTCAAGATAATCTTTAAACCGATACGTCGAGAAGCCTGCAAGGACTCGTCGTTCGCCACCCAGTGCTTTCCTAATGTTGGGGTCTATTTCAATCACCCAATGTTCTTTGGAACCCCTACCTCTTAAGCGGAATCTCACCTGCATGTTCCCTGCAGGCAAGTGACTGTCCTTAGCTAAGAGGGAGAGAAACTGTTTCTCCTCCTTCTCTCGCGACCGGCAATCACTCTTGTCAAGATCATATATGACAATCCGCTGGTTCTTTTGGACCGGGGACTTTACCACGATTTTTCCCTGCAAGGCTTCTGACTTCGTCAGTGCTTCTGCTAACTTGTCTGCCGGTGTTATGGCCAACCCCTTATTAATGGGGCGCGAGCTCAACAGTTTAATTCCTTCTTTTTCAAGCGAGATATTCTTTTCAAGCAGTCTTTTCAGTCTAGCCGAGTCCTCCAGCGCCTCAGTTTTGGCATATACCAACACTACCGGTCTTCTGGGTGGAACAATCCTCGGCGTTTTTGCAACCTGCACTTTCGGCTTGGGCGGAGCCTGCCTACTTGTCTTTGGGGCACTTGCTGCGGGTGCACCCTTTTTTAGCACTTCCGAAAACGATTTCTTTACTGCAGTTGCCTCCTGGGCAACTTGCTTGAGCGCCTTAGAGTTCTCTATGGCCTCATCTCTTGCTTTAGTAGCGGAGTTTTTCCAGAATGCTATCTGGCGATCCCGGATGGCGTGCGTTTGCAGGAATAATTTCCTGATCTCTTCCCGTGCACTGTCTTCTATCTTGTGCAAGTTAAATATCTGTTCTAGCTGCGAGGCGCAAGCTAGTAACTGCTGCGTAGGCGATTGAGGTGTATCCACCCCAGCCACCTGTTTCTTCTTCGTCGGTGATGTCTTTTTACCTTTCTTGCTTACTTTTTTCCGCTTCTGCGATAGCTGCTTGCTACGCAAGCTCGCCTTCTCCGGTGTCGGCGTATCCGACACCACATCCATCAAACCTACTCTTTTCTCACTGCTTGTGTTGTCTGAATCTGACATATTGGGACTTTTAATGGTCAGTTAAAAGTTTGAAGTTTTTAAAATCATAAGAATACTAATAAACGCTTTATATCTAGATTCAGAATATTGTAACCATATATTGAGAGAGAGGAGGTTTATTTTGCACTTTCCCTTTTACGTGCGGATAGTACGAAACTCACGCCGCGTTCCTGTAATGTCGTATACGCAGGCCAAACCAACCAGTTCCACCCGCACTGCACTCCCACAACGTGGGAACCACCCCACGGCCCAGGGGTGTGAATCCCTGAGGGATTTCTCGAAGCAGTTGCACAGACGAGTTAACCACCGGAACCAAGCGGGACCTCACTAAAGGGGAGTCCATGCACTGTTGTCTACCGCCCGCTCAATTTTCGACGCCTCCATGTCACAGATCACTACCATTTCCCTCGCCCAAAGGCCCATGTTACCACAGCAACTCCCCAGGCGAACCCGGTTCGTATACCCTAAGGGGGGTACTGAGGCGCTACCATTTAAGGAAGATCTGTTTCACTTTGACGCCGTCGACATCGACAGACGGCAGCCCACCCAAGTCCGAATTGAACTTAGGAATTTTATCTCTTCTATTCTTTTTCAGTGTGGCACTTGGACTTACAAGAGCAATTACGCAGGTATTCATGGTGAGCATCGCCTTCACTCACGCCTGCTTATATAATGTCCAGCGGTACTAATACACACTATAGATAGGACAGTAAAAAAGTAGTGGCAATTCTTTATTATTTTTCAATGTGGTACTTGGACTTGCCGGGGCAATTACGCAGGTATTCACGGTGAGCATCGCCTGAACTCACGCTTGCATTTAAAATGTCCAGCGGTACTAATACACATAATATCCGAAACCGAAGTTCTGACGATTGACAACCTACCTTTAAAAATATTCCATTCATCCTAACACCACCGGTAGGCAGTCCACCCAAGTTCGAGCTAAACTTGGGAATTTTACCTCTTTTATTTTGTTTCAGTACGGTACTTGGATTTGCTAAAGCAATTACGCAGGTATTCTAGGCGAGTGTGTGCGAGTAGATAGGGACAGTTGGGAATCTCGTTAATCCATTCATGCGCGTCACTAATTAGATGACGAGGCATTTGGCTGCGGCCACGACGTGACCCCCTAAAACCAACCTTTCGACTGATTCAGGGAACCCCGACGGGCTTTTTCGAGAATTTTGGTCAAAACTACAACTGGTACCGGTCGTGGAAGGTTGTCTGACCCTCTGAAAACGACCGCAACCGGCCCAACCTCATCCGTCTTCCATCCCACTACCGTGAGTGCCAAGACATGAGCGTTGAGGAGAGACCCGATAAGCGGGTCCCTGCGCGCATGAATGGTGGAAAGGTGAAAGTTAGTATGAGCCATAAATACAGATCATTTCATACGGAAGATACAAGCAACTTCCATTCGCCTCGAGCACCATTGGCAAGCCAATCGACGAGTTCGTTCACAGTATGTCAAGTCAAGTCGGGAGGGGCGACTACCACCCGATCATTAGGCTCCCCTTCCTTTCCGGGGCCTTATCGCAACGTTCCCTGTCCTCCCCCCGCGCGGGGAGTTAAGAGGCTGTCACAGCCTCGCCTTCCATTCCGGACGCACTACAAATCAGCGCGCCGGCCGCCACCTCCTACCATCGTCCCAGACCTGTTTGCTTACTCATGTCTCGGCCACCTCAGGCGCCACACCAGGGCCCTAACAAAGTGAAAGTAGTGGATAGAAAGGCTATGTTGTCTTACCTGCCGACCTACCTGTGGGTAAATATTTGATCGCAGGCCATAGCCAACACCGGCCGGAGAACTGTATAGTTTCCATGTCACCGGCAGGAGACGTCTGTTGCTGCCCGTGGGCACTGGGCATCAGTCCTAAGAGGGAAAAGGACACAAAGTTAGAGGGACTATCTAACTATCAGCTACTTGCCACTCACCTTCTTAGACAGGGTTCGGCTCTTTTCAGCAAGTACTTGAAGAGCAACTCGGACTTGTACCTTCTCATCCTACTGATGACCAGGGCACCGCCGACATTTAGATAGGAAACAACAATGATGGGTTCCCCCAAGCGGACTTTCACTAGTGTCCTATGTCGTCACTTTGTAGGAGGGCTTACGTGGATCCAATCAGGTGGTTGTGCCACCCGGGCCCCCAGACCTCTATAAGGCTCTGGATTAGCCAACCTGTGAGGAAACCTACGAAATCTCACAAGTCCGTTTCCACCACCCGTGCCAGAGGTTTCGTCGGTCTTACAGGGACTACTCCGCAGAGAAGTATGAGTTTGCGTGAGGCAAACTGCCGAATCCACATGGACTTAGGGGTGAGTGGGCCATCTTTACCAAACCAAAGTTGGGCATGGTGGGGTCGACTCGTGGCGGGGTGGGATGAGCACCTCTCTTAAAGCCTAGCCCCCGGTTCCCGAGGGAACCAGGAACCCCCGTCCAGGAACTTTCCGTCAGGCCGGGGCTTATTTAGGCACACACATTAGAGCCGAATAGCGTTTGAATTGTTTGGTAAGGAGGGCCCACTCACCCTAAGTTGGGCATGGTGGGGTCGACTCGAGGCGGGGTACGGTTGGTACTTCTCTTTAAGCCTAGCCCCCTATTCTTAAAAGAACTGGGGACCCCCCTCTTGCCGTCAGGCCGGGGCTTAGTTAGGCACACTCATTTGAGCCGAAAGGCGTTCGAGGTTGGAAGCTCATGCTTGCCTTGTGGTTACGGAGTAGGCCTTCTCTCTCCAGAGAGCTCTTGCCATCATCTGCGGGTCCTCGGTCTCCAAAGAAACCTCACCTGTGCCTCCGCTAGAACGACTCCCATCAAATCCTTTAGGTTCCGTACTGTTCGTCAAGGATACTCCACCGGTCAGGTGTGTCTACCCCGAGCTGGCATAAAATGTCTACAGACATTTGCAGGAATCGCCTACTGAGCATGGCCTTAAAGTGCCAGCTACGTATGCCAATATCCTTCAGGACCGGATCATTTATTTCCGGGAAAGCCCCTCGACTCCCAAGAACGAATCCATGAACGGAGACAGATTCACCAAGTCTCTCTGCTTTCAGGTAGTCACGAAGACATTCGTATTTCCTGACTTTAGCTTCATAGGCTCTTTCAAAGACATCTGGCTGCTCGGTCTCGTAAGTTATCGCCACATCGACGACAATGGCCCGTCCACCCCCATCATGGATGATTAAGTCAGGGACACGGGTTTCCCCGCTTTCCAGCCGACAACGGAACTCCTTACGGACTCTCCAACCAATCTCACCAGCCTTGCTCGCCAAAAGGTCCACAATTCTGTTGTGTCTTCTTATGATTTGCCCGTGAAGTGCTGGGCATAGTGAGAGAAGGTGTCTAAGTGTTTCGTGCGGAAATCGGCATAAGCGACATTCCTGCGTACCACTCCTTCCTCCTCTCAGCAAAGCAGCTCGTGTCGGAAAGGTGTCAGTGCGGACTTGCTCCAAGTGCTTGCCTTCATGCCTTGCAGTTTCTTCAACCAGCTGTTGCTGACTGTCGAACCCATGAAGTGTCTCACTCCATATCCCTGTACGGGCAACCATTCCCATTTCGCCATCTCAGTCTTACGCCAGTTGGAGCCAGCTTTTCTCTTCCGAGAAGAACTCCAGATGGAGCTTATCTCGTCTTCAGAGAGACTAGCAATAACCGAACGTACAACCGAAAATGAAGATTTGCGGAGTCGTCTTATGGAGTTGGCTTTCGCCGTGTCGATAATTGCACTGATTTTGGGGATGGTTATACCACCATCCTTTCTTGCTGCGTACATAACTCCATCAGTCGCAGATGGAGGCAGCTTGCACCAATCCTTCACGCCCTTTCGCACCAACCGGTCGAGCTCATCCAAGAACACCCCGCTAGTGGGCGGGAACTTAAGCGCATGGATAAGTCGTTGGACGGCGTACTCACTAAGAAGCGAGACACGCTGGTGGGGCTTCAGCCCACGAAACTCCCCGATCTTCTCAATCCAAGACACTAATTTTAGCTTCAAACCGAACGTGCTCAGGCCCTATAAGAGGTGAAATCTACCCCAAGGTACCGCATTACACCATCAACAGGAACCTGAGGTACTATCTCTTCACCGATATGCCAGTTCACAGTGTCATCAACTACCATGCATTCACTGCCGCGTCTTAGGAGTAACGACTTGCACTTCCGTACATTGAGTTTCATTCCAAAGCTCATGCAAAAGTCAGAGACTATCGCCAACTGCCTTTTCATGCCCTCAATGCTCTCCGCTAGGACAATCATGTCATCTGCGAAGCCAAGGCAGCCCAATTTCTTGGGAGCCCCTCGGAGTGTGATGCCATCACCACTTTTCTGCAGGCTGCAAATCAATGGGTCGATCGCTGCTTTGAACAATTCCGTACTAGCCGGATTGCCTTGCATGACTCCCCGCTTGAACTGAATTGCCTCGGTGTGCACACCACCTATTTGGAGGCGGGTGCTAGCTTTCGCATATAGATATCGGAACACTTCCGTGTACGCGTCACACGTACCCAAACGGTCCAGAGCAGTGAATATGTGCGTGTGCCCAACCGAGTCAAAGGCCCGGGCGAAGTCAAGTAAGACAATCGCCGTTGCATCGCTCTGGCTGCTACCTTCCTTGAGACAGCGGGCGAACAAGAAGATATTCTCTGTGATACCATCACATGGCACAAACCCGCGCTGAATCTCGTTGAAAGGAGCCTCCGACGCAATTCTCTTGGCCAAGATACTCGTGAAGAGGCGAAGGAGGAGATTACCTAAGGTGATCGGCCTCCATGTGCCCATATCCTGCGGAGTTGCCCCGTTCTTAGGGATCAGCACCGTTCTATGCTCGCACTGACGTGCGGGCACCCTTCGGCACTTCAGCCACAAACTGAATAGGGCAAACAACTCGCGCTCAACGCCTCGTTTAAGTGCCCGCTTGAGGCCCACGGGGCGTAAGTCGTCCGGTCCTGCTGCACCTTTGATGCGACATCTTTTGATGACCGCTAACACCTCTTCGTCAGTGATGGGTTTGGGTGGCTGGCAGTCATTGGCTCTTCTTACGAAGCCGAGTGGTACGCACCTATCATTGGGCATTTCAAACAAGTTTTTGAAGTGCTTAAAAGCGACTTCTTTATCGGGTAGGGCCCTACTCCCATCCCCGTCGAGAACCAGTTCTGCTAGTTTATAAGGAACCAGATCCCACATCCTTTGCACCTCGGCGAAGCGACGCTTGCGCCTTTGATGCGAAAGTGTGGCTCTCCCTCCCTGCCGCTTCCCACGTTTGGGCATGTGATCGAGGGTGCCTACTGGGTCCAGTCTCCTGATGTTCTCGATTAGTTTCTCAGTCGAACCCAGGACTGACTTCCAACTTCTTCCAATAACTACTGGCCACTTATGTCCACACTTCTTAGAGGTCGGATTCGGACTGGGTTGATCCTCAGTCCCGACCGACAAAGGTACTTGTACCGGACTTGCTAGCCGCTGCTGCTTGAGCTGCGACCTACGCAAGGCTTTCCATTTGTTTAGAATCTGCATTTCCGTTTTCCCGGGGAACACTGTTGTCAGGGCGCTCAGTCGGTTCTTGGTCATGGATATCTCTTCCTGCATGGCTTCCGTAAAGCGGGTCACTTCACTTGGTGCCCATACTCTGTTTCTCGCCAATGCTTTCGGAGTTGTAATGGCTTGGAGTCGTTCCGAGTTTAAGGCCTGGATGTGCCTATGTCGTCTATGTTGGGTCATTGCACGTTTTGAAACAAACGGTGTCCTACACTCGGGGCACAAGTACGGATTCTCCAGTGGTGGAGATTCTGGTTTAGATACGCACTTGGCATGGTGGATGGTAGCGGACAAATAATTGTCCCCCAGCCTCCCACACTTGGAACACTTGAACCTCACTGACAGTGAGTGTTGTTCACGGAGATGCTTCATCAAGCGTCTACATCCGCTGTATTCCATTCGGCATTGGGTGCAGGCCCATCCCGAGATCGGAACCTCCAACTCGACATATTCAACATCCATTCCAGGCGAAGCACCTTCTTTAACCACTCGATCACACATTCCAGAAGACATCTGAAAAGAAACAAGATCAATTAATCTGAACGAGACAGTACAGAACATGGTTAACATTAGCACAATCACCTATTAGAACGGGAAAAGAAACACGCAGACAACCAAGAACAAAACACTTTATTCATTGCCAATTTACAAAGAACAGACTTTACAACATCTGTGAGTAGAGTTGCCTCGTCGCTGCTCCTGGTCTGCCTTATTCCTTCTCCGAAGCATCGCCACCTTTTATGCTTCACCCTCCCAGAGACTCGGCTCGTGGGTCGGAATTTCAAGCCTATCGTAACCACAGGGACGAGCGCCCCTTGGCAAACATGACACCTTGAAGTTGAGCAAATGGTTCCCAGAACCGTCCCTGATGCCGTACTTCCTTGGTCTTCACCAAGATATACCCGTCAGGTTTCCCCGCCGGGGCGTACGGCGGGCTCTAATCTAGTTTAACCCCATAGCGGGGATTTGGCCTCTTTCTTATACCGATCACGAGGGCGTTGCCCTATAGGCCCTCGCCTAGTATTTCTTAGAGTACCAAGAGTCGGGATTCCTGATCCCTTTGGGTCCTTGAACCGGCGGAGAGATTCACTCTCCGGTGCGGTCAATTGGAAATTGGAGCAAGCTCCATTTCCTAAGTCCAACGCTTGGGAATAAATTCCCTAATTCTTAAACCGGCGGAAACTCTAGGTCTCCGGAACGGCCAATTAGAAAGTGGAGCAAGCTCCATTTCCTAAGTCAAGCACTTTGGGAATCACTTCCCTGATTCTTAAACCGGCGGAAAATCTAAGTTCTCCGGAACGGCCAATTGGAAATTGGAGCGAGCTCCATTTCCTGAGTCCATCTCTTTGGGAGTTTCCTCCCTATTTCTTAAACCGGCGGAGACCTTAAGTCTCCGGAACGGTCAATTGGAAAGTGGAGCAAGCTCCATTTCCTAAGTCCAAAATGGGAACACTGGACTGAGGTATTCAGTTAATAAAAGAAGGTTGGCCCTAAGTAATCATATGACTACTTAGGGCCAAAACTTTTATTTTTGTAAAGTAACCAACCCGAGGGAAGGCTGTAGTGCGTTCGACCCTCTCTCTGGACGGGAGGAGGGGCTTCACCTCGTTATCTGTTTCCAAAGAGAACCTTCGGATTAGCAGCCGGGCGCCGTGCACGCCACGAGGGAAACTTGCGAAGCTACTGAACTCGGTACTCCACCAGACTTATGTCAACTCAATTATGCATATGTCCAGCCATTTCCAACCCTCTTTGTCATCGACACATCGAAGACTGAGGGTATGGGCCAAACTCCTAGACTCCTCCCACAGGAGAGTCATAGTTACTCCCACCGTTTACCCGCGCTTGGATGAATTTCTTCACTTTGACATTCAGAGCACTGGGCAGAAATCACATTGCGTCAACACCGGTCACCGGCCATCGCAATGCTTTGTTTTAATTAGACAGTCGGATTCCCTTAGTCCGTGCCAGTTCTGAGTCGGCTGTTAGTTGCCCGCCGAAACGGTCGGTCCGGACTGATGCCCGGTCCGCCGCGCAGCTGAGGCATTCCACGGGAAGGCCCCGACGCTGGTCCGGGAAGAACCGGACCGGGTTTTTTGGGACCAAGTCAAACTGAAGAGTTTCCCAAGAAACTACAAAGAAGCAACACTGGACCTCCTGTTCAACAAAATTTCCCGGGCGGGGTTAAGGGAAATTATGAGCATCAAACTCCAACAAGCCCTTCAACACGAGGATGAAGCTGACTCAGCGTAACCAACCCCAAGTACAGCTAACAGTGCATTCACGACAATGAACATTTGGACTTCTTAACAATTATGAACTCAGTTGACAAAGCACTGACCTTCTAGCCAGTACTTGTCTACCTCCCATCAGACTCCTCATCTTTTAATTATGACGAACTTATCTGTACACAATCATTTAATATCTCCTCTTTTGCCTTGGTAAATTGTATATTGTCTTCTATACATCTGTATCAATTCACCACTTGTAATATCTTGTACTAAAGCGCTTCCCTGCTGCGAGGAACTGTTTACTCTTCAAGTGCAGCTTTGTATCTTTTTTTTTGTTTTTACCAATCATGTAACCCAGATTTTGTATTTTTAAGGATGTGTTATCCCATGTAATCTTGTGTTTTCCAATAAAGCAACCCATGGATGGGTGTGTAGTGCCAGCTTGGGGTTCCAAAAGTGCTCGGATTGCTGTCGCGGCATCTGTCATTGGTTTCGCGAGGCCTCGGCCGGGTCGATTAACCTTGTTAAACTTACCCTAAAGGAGGGTTGCGTGTGCCTTCGGGCCGGCCGTTTTATTCATTGTGACTTACCCTAAAGGAGGGGGTGGCAACGGTGACGCCGGCGAGTGCAGTCGTGTTTTTGTGAGCTCCGCTATAAGGGTCTTCTTCACTTGCGTTATGCTGTAGGGGTCATATTCTACACTTGCGTTATGCTGTAGGGGTCATATTCTACACTTGCGTTGTGCGGTAGGGGTCTTCCTCTACACCTGTGTTTTTGTGTCTGTGCATTTTGTGGGATCCAAACATATTCATTACGTAATCCGGACTCATTAATTCTTCGTTGATTGCTTCATATCAACTATTGACTTCTCTTTAATCAGCTCTAGCAGGCGGAATCTTTGCAACACAGGTCTGAAACTCACCTTGCCTATGCAAATTAGCAGTACCAACATTTCCATATTTTTAGTTTTCTAGAATTGTCATTTACTCGAGAGATATAAGACTAATTAGGTTAATTGGTTTTCTTAATTAGCCTATATCTCGGAAACTATCAATGCTAGCCATTTTTCCTTCATTTTCACCCCCCCCCCTTATAAACCCCGTCTACCCATCAACAAGGTATCTACTGGTGCTTTCATTTCTGTCCTAACTCATTAATTTCGTATTAAATTCCAAACTACTCGGCTCCTATTCCACCAACAAGGTCCATCTTACTTGCATTTTACTCCTATTATCGAGCTCTAAACAATGCTTATCTTTTTTTCCATCCAGTTCTATTTTTTAATTCTTTAATTTGCTAATTACAGGAGCCCTATTTATCACACAGGGCTTTTTCTTGCACTATTAGCATCTGCTCCAAGTGCTAATTGGATTTCAGTATTCATTTTCAGTCTTAAAAATTTAAAAAAAGTTAAAAAAACGAGTTTACTATGTTTAAAAAAAATTTTTTTTTTCTCCCACATAACGGGAGATACTGCACATCCCGATGGATGCCCCGGAATAGTCTCAGATCCCCAAAAGAGTTATGGAATTTCTGGAAAGAGATGCACCTGCTAGTTAATTCACAGGTTTAGAGCCTATTATGTCGGTTTCACTAGTTTACTACTTCTTTTTTTTAACTTTAATTTCTAGTATTGCTTCCTGTTATTTATGTGTCGCGTAAGGGCCACGAAGACTTCAGGGTGGGCCAATGCCAGCTCTGATAGTTTGTCCCAGCTTCTCATTTCCATTTCCTTGTTGTTCTAATTTGCCATTTTAGATGTTATATTGCCTATTGTAGACTTTATGTCCGGTATACTCAAGAATGTATCCTTGAGCCCATTTAAAGTGTCTTATAGTGTTAGTTTGTAATTAATGGACCAGGGGGAGACAAGCCAGGGCGGTTTTTACCGTTCAATTGTATTTTTTTTTCTAAACAAGTAAATTCTAGACTTTAGTCATTATTAGACGTTCCACGGACTCTCGAAAACTTCTAGTTTTCACATCTACTTTACTTATTGTGTAACTATTTGTGTATCAAAGTGCAATTGAATCATGGCAGAGACTACCTTTACCACCGGTATAATCGCACTAGTCGACTTCGCAAAGGACATTGAGAAAATATTTGCGAAAGACAAAAATATGGTTAGAACTACAAAAGAAGCAGCGAGACTAAAATTTCTTGAATTAGACGAAATATTTGCTAAGCAAGAGCAAGAAATTGTAAGTCTAAAAGCAAAGCTAGAGATCAGCCAAAATACAGCCAACTCACAGGAACAGAACGATAATATATTCCTACGGGGAAAACTCAAGGAGAGCAGAAGGCTCCTTAAAGAAGCACAGCAAGAAGTAATCACCCTAAAAGAAAACACCGAGATTAAGAATAGCATCACACAAAATCCACAGGCTACAAATATAAAAGAAAAGGACCAACAGATAGCTTTCCTAAAAGGTCAAATGGAGGAATCCAGACAAATGTATAAGGATCTATTAAAAGACAATACCACTTACTTTAAAGAAGCGCTCACGAGCACAAAAATAGAAAATTCCAAACAACCATCATATGCAGAAGTAATTAGCAACAAAAATAAAGCAACTATTATCATCACTCCCAAAGACAAGGAACAACCAATAAACGAAATTAGAAATAACATACAGCAACAGCTTAAAGGCACAACTGAAATAGAAAATATCAAAAAGGTAGTCATCAATAAAAATAATCAACTTATAATTAAAACTACAAACAAAGACCAAGCGACAAAGTTAAAAGAATCTATACACAAAAACGACCAACTAACCAAGATATTAGAAGCCAGATCCCCACAGGAAAAAAAGCTTAAAACAATTATTTATGGAATTCCGGAAGAAGCTACAGAGAATGAAATCTTAAAAAGTATTACAACGGCCCTCGACAAGGACTCCGAGCATACAAAATTATGTAATATCTTCATAGACAAAAACGAAAGACGCCACGCAATAGTAATATTACAAGACCAAGATGCAATCAAATTGACAAAAATAGGCAGAGTCTTTATTAACCTCCTATCGTGTACAGTAAGACCCTATCACGAAATAAAAAGATGCTTTAAATGCCAAGGGCATGGTCATACGAGCCTACAATGTGGTAACCAGGAAACCTGTGGCAAATGCGGCCAACAACACGACACAAGAAACTGCACAGCAGAAACCAAAAAATGTATAAATTGCTGTAATTCCAATCAAGCAACAGGATCAAAGTTTACCACAGATCACTGGGCATTTGACAATAAATGCCACCTGTACCAAAGCAGACTTAAAAGCTTGAGGGACATGTATAGAACACCCAAGCAACACTAAACTCCTAACAGCACAACTCTAACCTCTCAAAGTCTAACAAACAACCTAAAGTCTAACAACCTCTCCTTAAACTCTATCTCAATACATCGCATCTCCAACCTGAAACAACAAGAACTGTGAGCAATAATGAATTCTCTTAAAATTGCTCAACAAAATTTACAACACAACAAATCAGCAACGCTGCTATTCATTAAATTCCTAGTAGATGAAGATATACCAATAGCCTGCATACAGGAACCCTACATAAAAAACAACCACATACCAGGAATCCCAATAGGCTGGAAGCAATATCACTCCATCTCAAAAAGATCCTCTATCATTGTCAAATCTCCAATAATCCCAGTAACAATAGTTGATACGTCGGAAGACAATATTTCAATCTCCATCCTCATTAACCAAATAGACATTGTGCTCTCATCCATCTACTCATCTCCCTCCGAAGAACTAGACAACATTCTCCAAGAATATTCACTAAAAATTCTAAGAACCACTCAACAAATAATATGTGGAGATTTTAACGCACATAGCCCAACGTACAACCAAGAAAACTTAAGAGGCAAACTACTAACAGATTTCATCTCACATAGACAACTCTTCCTAGTCAATCCACCTAACTCACCACCGACATTTATTAGACATGGAGCAGCAGGATGGCCAGATCTCACTCTATGCAGTGCATCACTATTTCAAAAAATTATCAATTGGCAGTCCAACAACTATGACATAGGCAGTGACCACACGACAATCACATTTGATTTCCAAGGTACAATAAAAGTGCAAACGTCAAAAAGATTCAAAACAAAATTTGGCAATTTAAATTTACTTTTTAGATGCCATTCAAATTTTTTGAAACACTTCGACCTCCACAAAGTATCAACCAAAGAGCTAGAACATGAAACAAAAGAAATAATCAACAAAATTACTATATGTGCCAGGCAATCATTCAAACTGAAAAAACAACTCAAAGAGTCCACACAAACACCATGGTGGAATAATACAATAAAAGAACAAAGATCTAGAACCAGAGCCATGAGAAGGAGGACTCAGAGCCAAGAAAACCCAGAAGAAAAAAACGAATGGATCATAAAATATAAAAAAGAAAAGGCAATCCTCAAAAAAATGATAAATAAGGAAAAGTCCGCATCATGGAAAAAATTCTGTACTGAAGCAGCATCCCCATATGGATCAGCATACAAAACAGCCTTTAATAAATTCTTCCAGCCACCAACTACTCACAAAACAATAAACACATGCCATAGCGAAGACAACATCAAAAATATCCTATCATCCCTATTCCAGCAAGACAACCAAATTGATGAAGACGACAACCACAAACAAATAAGACTAGAAGCTCAGAAAATAAGAGAATACCAACATCAATCAAGAGACAAATCGTTCAATAAATTCACAACAGAAGAAATCAATTACGTAATAAAGACCCTCCCAGAAAAAAAAGCACCAGGCCCAGACGGAAAAATAGTAAAGCTAATTCACAAGACAAATCCCAACATCCTCTCATCATTATTTAACAAATGCTTAGCCCTAGGAAGCTTTCCAGAGGCATTAAAATACGGAGAAATTGTACTATTTAATAAAGCGGAAAAGGATCCAACTGACCCAAACTCCTACAGACCAATTACACTACTTCCAACAATAGGCAAATGTCTAGAAAAACTCATACTAAATAGGCTTCAATACTATTACCACCACAACAACCTCCTAAACAGCAATCAATTTGGCTTCCAAAGTGCAATCTCAACGGAACACGCGCTGAACAAACTCATGGATCTAATATCAAAAAACAAAAAAGAGGCAAAATACACAACTCTAATATCAATAGACATTAAAGGAGCCTTTAATTCTCTCTGGTGGCCCTCCATTCTACAAACGCTAAGCAAAGATAGATGCCCAATAGAACTGATTAACATCATTACGGATTACCTGCATAACAGGAACATAGAGTATATCTACGGAAATGTAAAAATAAGCCATCAAATCCAAAAAGGTTGCCCACAGGGCTCATGCCTCGGACCTTTCTTATGGTCACTCATAGCTAATAAAATTCTAAATCAAGAATGGGAAAATGGAATAGAATTGCAAGCATTTGCAGACGATTTCATTATAAACATCTCAAGTAATAATAGAAAGGAATTAGAACAAAAAGCAGAAAAAGCAATTACAAAATTCATGCAATGGGCAGCACAGGAAAAACTAGAAATATCGGAACAAAAAACAAAAGTAATTGTCTTCGGAAAAAAAGGGCAACATTAAAAGAAAACCATCAATTAAAATTAATAATCACACTATTAAAAGTTGTAAACAACTTAAATACTTGGGAGTAACACTGGACCAAAACCTGAACTTCATTCCTCATCTCCAGCAAATAAAAAAAGAAGTTTTAATTCACGCCAACCGTTTAGCAGCTATGACGGGAAGAGGATGGGGAATCAACCCAAAAATCATCCGTACATGGTACAAATCGGTAACAGAACGAAAGATCTGCTATGCTGCATCCATATGGGCAGAAAATATAACCACAAGGAAAAAGAAAATAGTTAACTCCATCCAAAGACAATTTGCGCTTAGAATCACACATGCCTACAGAACTTCTCCCACATCAGCACTGTTAACATTAAGCGGACTAGAACCAACAATACTAGTCGCCCAAAGAGAGGCAATCTTCTGCCGACTAACAAGACTTAGAAAAAAAACACAATTCAATGACAAGATTTACCACCATACAGACTACACAGAACCAGCCTCAAGATGGACAGAACAGCCTTGGAGTAAACCCAGCTTTAAATTAAAAATCTTCAAAACTAATGAACCAACTACTAAAATATACACAGACGGCTCTAAAATAGAAGACAAAGTAGGAGCAGCATTTGTGGCCTACGAAAATAATGAAATATTCAACTGGACAGCTCAACTACAAAGTTACAACACAGTTTTTCAAGCAGAGGCAACAGCGATTCACAAAGCCATAAAGTGGGCATTATCAAACAATAAAGCATTCATCAAAATGTACTCGGACAGTCTATCAGCAATACAAGCAATTAACCGCTTCCTAAATACAGATAGCATGATACAGCAAATAAGAGACGACATTCTAACAATAACTAATCAGAACCTCAACATTACATGGGTAAAGGCCCATGTGGGAATTGAAGGAAATAAAAGGGCCGACGAACTGGCGAAAGAGGCAACCATAGCTGCTCCTATAACCATCAACACCATTAAATACCCAAAAAGTCACTTAAAAAAAGAGCTTAAAGACATAAGTCTTAAACTATGGCAACAAGAATGGAACTCAAGCCCAACCAGTAGAAGAGTGTACCAATATATTCCAAAAGTCTCAACAAAGATGTCCATTAATACACTAATAAATTATTTCGTAATTGGCCATGGTCCTTTTCCAACATACCTAAATCGATTCAACATCACAGAAACATAAATGCATCTGCGGAGAAATAGGGTCTCCGGACCACTACTTATTTGACTGCCCACTGACCGACACACACCACATCCAAAAACCAGAACTTCAAGACTACTCCCAATGGGCAATAAAAGCAGCTACAACACCAAAAATTAAAAGACATATCTTAAAAATAATGAATTTCCTGGAAGAAAACATAGACTATTTGGTCAGCACAGACCACTCCTAAGCAGCAATGTATTTCATCGGCAACTAGGCTCCTAACAATGCTCTCCCAAGAAAGGAAGAAAAAAAAAATCTCTTCTACACGCAAAGTCAATAACTCATTCAACTATAGATTAGCCAGAATGCTTGGACTTTTTATTCAATGGCAATATACCTGACTTCAATTACCATGTACATACTGAACTCTTAATGAATTCAGCCGTTGGCTAATTCTTTCCATGTTTATCAGTGTTTAGTTTACGTATTTAGTTAATCCAGTGTTATTTTGTATATTCTCTGTTTTCCTATATATTTTTATTTCCCCTGTGTCTTTTTTTTATATTCATATTTCCCTCGCCCATACAATTTAAGGCCCACAGCAAGAGCTAGCACAAGCTCCTCACGTTTAAGTAGAAAACCTTAGAGTGTCAATATACTCTAAGATTCGCTTATAACGGTCTTCCCCAGTGATAGAATGGTTTTCCAACCAAAGATCCGGCTGTGCAAAGCCGTACACGGCCTTTAGTGGTGGCTCTCCTCATTTTCCGTAGGTGTGCATCAAAACACTGAAACACCACTTAAGGCCAGTGGCACGCCTGCGGCGTACAAGCGTTGGATTGTTCACCCACTAATAGGTAACGTGAGCTGGGTTTAGACCGTCGTGAGACAGGTTAGTTCCACCGTGCACCTGAATTGGTCGATTCTCAGAGCGAAAATTCCCCTCCATGGAACCTGGAACTAGAACTCTTTTTATTTAAAGACAGAAATTACAATTATCAGAACACAGGAAAAGGGTTGTGTTAATGGACTACATAAGACACACAAAGTAAAAGTAAGTAACTGGGTTAACATACATAATTAAAGTTGCGGAGAATACACAGATTTCGCAGTAGTTACGAGTTCAATTTGTACAGAAGTCCATATGTGAATTTCAAGTTCAGATTGTTGTATAGTTCAAAAGGTGACACAGTTCACTTATCAAAGTTCGAATGAAGACAAGGTTCTCTTTTTTTTCCTTCTAAAGTGCTTTTAATTATTAATTAATCCTGTGTTTCGTCATCTTCCATGGAACTGAGTAGGGTTTGAAGCTTGTGCTTCATGATTTCCCTTAATCCATATCGTGATTTCATATTGAATATAAGTAAATCTATTTTGGCGTCTTTATAATTTCTTGGGAAATACTTAAGCTTGATGTTGTCCCACTGAGAGCAGTCATATAACAAGTGATTTCTGTCTTCCAGTAGTTGGCTACAAGCACAGGTTGTGGCTCTGCCAAAGAATCTACTTTGGTAAGCCGCAATAGTTCCATGACCAGTGATTATCGGGTTCATGAAAAAATCTCCTTGGATTCTTGATTTATTAATTTCTGGAAGGAGGGCAAAAACCTCTCTTCCTTAGGTGGGCCTCTCAGGGGTGCATCTTCTTTAGATGTGTACGGGTGTCACGACCCCGAGGTTACCCAGTGATCATTTCCTTCATTTATTTTTTTTGATTTTTTTTTCAGTAGGGTAAGATTAAAGTTCTAATC
This sequence comes from Caerostris darwini, assembly GCA_021605075.1. Taxonomy (NCBI): domain Eukaryota; kingdom Metazoa; phylum Arthropoda; class Arachnida; order Araneae; family Araneidae; genus Caerostris; species Caerostris darwini. The sequence goes on from BPLQ01001011.1 coordinate 25,973, forward strand.
GCCCTGCCCGAAGGCCCAGGAGACAGATGAACGGTGTTGCGACCGCAACCCTAGCCCAATACAATTAGAACCCCCGGCACGGACGCCGTGCACTAGTGCTGGCCGGGCAAACTCGGTACGTCACCCCCACCGTAGGGGTCTGACCTAGAGCCGACTTTATTAAATATTCAAAAAAGGTTACAAAAGTTTAACAAATAAAAGAAAACATAAAACATACAGATGCACAAAAATAATTATACAAAAAAAAGAAATATACAGACAAGAATGCTTGCATGTAATCAGAGTTCATCTTTTATTGGGAAATAGTTAGTTTTCAGCACATTAGTTCATTGTGGGTTAGTGTATTTGTGAGAGTTCTTTTGTTTATTTTCTAATTGACTATTACATGCCGTTGAATAGATGAGATGTACCCTCAAGCACTACTCGTTGAATGTTTCAATAATTTTCTCTAGTTTAGTCTTCATAATTGCCTCCACTTCCTTTCTGGCCTTCTTATTTGACAGAATTTGAAGGAGTGTGAGGTTTATGAAGTTGCTAGGGAAATTTTTTCTGATATCTGCCCATTGTAGGCACTGTAAGACGATATGGTCTCTGTCTTCTAAGGTTCCGCAAGAGTAAACAGGGCTGGTGTTGAAAAATCTAGATTGATGTTTTGCAATGGATCCATGGCCGTTGATCATTTGATTAATGTAGAAGTTGCTGTGGATCCGTTTGAGGTTGATCTTTGGACAGAGCTGAAATATCTCGTCCCTTTAAGGAACTGCACCATGACTGTTGCCAGGTGTTCAAATTCTCCGTCAGAAGTTGTCTCTTCAGGAGGCTTAATGGCATTTTATGGAATGAGTCAATTGCTGGTTTCTCCGTACCTATTTCAGTAGGGTAAGATTTAAAGCATAGCCGACCTGGCCCGAAGGCTTGCGGTACTAATGAACAGTGCTGCGACAATAGTCCCATTCAGACACCAGAGTACCCAGTTGGGACTCCAAGCACTTGTGCAGGCTCGTTTTCAGCGCGCTCCGCCCATTCCGGCGACCGTGACTTAGTCCACATTTATTAAGAAAAAATATACGAGATACAGGGAATAAATACAACAAAACAAACAGTGAAGAGTTACAAGAATATACAATAATACAATAATGTTGGTTAAGTATGGGCAAATGCATTGATTACCTGCAACGAGGTACATGTTTAGTGTTAATCAATGAGTTGGTAGTAGTTTATAATTTCAAAGTTCACTAATAGTCAAGTAAAAGAGTTCATAGTTCGTAAGAGGAGTGGTTTCAGTCTCTAGTTGATTCACCAATTGGTGAGGGTAGAAGAGTAGGTGAGAAGGTATTTAAGACAGTAATAAGTGAAGAATCATTAAGGTTGTAAATCATTTTCTCCCATATCTTCAATAAACTTGCAAAATTGTCGGTGTTTCAGTCCAGTGGATCTGATAAAATTAGCAACTGATATGACTGGTTTTAGAACTTCAGACATATCCAAACATTTTCCGCACAAGGACTGTTGATGAATGATACAATGCAAGTCTAATGGTTTTGAACCACCATCATTTTCTACTGCCTTTGACACAAGTGTAACCACTCCTTTATTTTTACCACACATGTTTTTGCCTCCGTCAGTTGTAATAGATTTCAAGTTTTTCCATCGTAGGTTCTTTTTATTAATGACATTGTCAACTCCTTTAAAAATATCTTGTCCAGTAGTCGTGCCATGAATACTATCATTATCAAGAAGTTCTTCATATACTTCATAGCTTTTATTTATTACTCGAATAAAAATCAACATCCGAGCCGTATCTGACACATCCGTTGACTCATCCAAAGCCAGAGAAAGCCACTCAAGATGTTCATTTTTGTCAGACAGTTGAGATGATATATTTTTGCGATGTCTTGCACCCTCCGAGCCACGGTGTTTGCTGACAAACTGACAGTTTTAAATAAATTTACCTTTTCGGAGCATATTTCTTCGGCTACTGCAATTACGCATTCTTTGATCATTTCTCCATCGGTGAATGGCTTTCCAAGTTTTGAGATTTCAAGAGCCACACGAAAGCTGACACGAGTTGTAGCCTTTTGTTCAATATTGAGTTTTGTAAGCAAAGATTGCAGCAATTTCAATCAGCGTTTCAAAGCTTCAAATTTTTCTATCCGCAAACTTCCTGTATATTTTGAGTAATTTCGAAAATGTTTCGTTTCATAATGGCGTTTAATGTTATATTCTTTGAGAACGGCTATGGTTTCACTGGAAATCAATCAAACATAGCACCTTATTATTGGACTCAATCACGAAATATTGAAAGTTCCATTGATCTTTGAATATTCTGCATTCACTGTCTATTTTTCGCTTCTTTTCCATACTAGAAAATCACACACAAAAAAATTACAAGTTAAATCAAAATACAATAACGTATGGACGTGGGTCAGATCGGTCTTTTAAACGGGGTTACGCACTAATTTACTTCACAATAGATACAGTTCCGCTTCTTTCGTCTTCCCTAGGTAGACTGAGTCGGGGTCGCTCCGCTAGCCTTTTACACTCCAATTACTGCGATCTCGAAGTGATTGGAATACACTAGAACTTTCTCCAACCAAAGAGGTTACGAATGTTTAATTGTTACTGCGGTTTCGAAACTACTACTACTACTAGCGCCATCTGTTAACGAGAAAGAATATTATGTACGTATTTCCGCTTTTGACCATTAGATGTCGTCAAGTGTCACGGTCGTATCGATACACACAATAGTAATTGTAGTACTTAATTGAACCAGCGAATTTAGCAGAAGTAGGCTCATATTGAACTTACCCTGCCTGGGGAGAGGGCGAAGTGGATCCACCTCCTCGTGGTGCCTCTCGGTAACGTCCTTAAGACGGCTAAGAGATCCACACATGTCGGCGGTCGTCCTCGAACACGTTATATAGCGTGAACGTGGATTTGATCGGGACTATATCAAGCCCAGTTGAGGGCAGCCAATCAGCGGTGGGGTTGACTTGCACTTATTGCATTTCATCCTTAGCCGTGGAGCCGGATAAGGCGGACTCCGTCTTGTGCGGGTAGGGTGCTGTCGTGGCTTCTGGTTATTCAGACTCCGTAAGCCTTCGGGCAGGTCGGTATATCTTTATTGAATTACCCTGCCTGGGGAGGCCTCTTAAACCAACTACTGGAAAAAGGTGAATTCCCAGCAATCTGGAAAACGGCTAAGGTAGCACTTATACCAAAAACACACAAGGACCAAACTCATCCTTGCGGATATAGACCCATCTGTCTATTACCTTGCTGGGGCAAGATCTTCGACAAAATTATTGCTAAGAGACTGTCGTTTTACCTAGAAGAAAGAAATTTTCTCAACAACCTTCAATTTGGATTTCGAAAAAAGGGACGACTATTAATGCCTTGCAAAATATTATTTCCTTCATCTCTAACGCTCATGCAAGAAACCACGTCACGAGCATCATCTCACTTGATGTGGCAAATGCCTTCAATTCTGCAAATTGGTCTATTCTGAAACAGAAACTTCAAAACCTTAACATCCCGACTTACCTCAAGGCAATACTTCATAGCTTTCTGCAGGACAGAAGAGTCACATTGGGCGAGGTAAACCAACCATACGACAAGGGTATCCCACAGGGTTCCTGCCTGGGTCCGATTCTTTGGAACATCTTTGTAAATGGAATTTTAGACATTGACGTTGGACAACATTCATGCATTCAAGCATTTGCAGATGACGTTGTGATATTGTTCAGTGCTCCAGCCACATACCGCTTTACAAATATGTGCATTGCTCCACTTAAAAAGGTTTCTAACTGGCTTATTCAAAATGACCTCCAACTAAACCATGACAAGAGCATCTTCTCCATCTTTGCCAAAAAGAACTATTCCCATATTCCAAACATCAAAATTGGAACTCATAAAATTAAATATCTTAAACAATTTAAGCATTTGGGACTTGTCATGGATAAGCAGCTATCCTGGCATCCCCACCTGGACTATGTCACAAGTAAGATAACCAAATTAATGCAGAAAATCAACAGGACAACCAGGGTCTACTGGGGACTGTCTCCACCAGTTAAAAAAGAGATCTACAAAAGAGTCCTAGAAAAGATTATGCTCTATGGACATGAAATCTGGTTCAATGGAAAAGCAAAACAGGTCGGCAAGCTTAACAAATTGCAAAGAATTGGCCTTCTTAATGTCACTAAATGCTATCGAACTGTATCGACAGATGCCCTACAAATTTTGGCTGGTATTCCACCCATTGAAGTGACATTACGATCCCTCACTAAACTTTACCAACTTAGGCACTTACATTTAGACATATCCAACAGCAACTTGGAAAAACGACCTAACATTGAACCTCCCAGGCACAAACAGAAATTCAAGTGGAGGCACCTTATTGAAAAAGAAGGCGGGCACTGTATTTTTACAGATGGCTCAAAAATGAACAACAGGGTGGGCAGTGCCATGGTGGTTGTTGAAAACGGTGTGGAAACATCGCACAAGTTTGTTCGTATTAATGATGAGGCTTCTGTCTTTATGGCAGAACTAGAGGCAATTGAAATGGCCATCCATCATATTATTTCAAATAACATTCTCCATTCTAAAATTATAACAGACTCCAGAACTGTTCTTCAAGCACTCAACAATCCAGCAAATTGTTCTCCCAGCATTTTCCAACTCAAGCAACTTCTCTCTATGACTTCTGCAAACATAGAACTTATCTGGACCAGGGCCCATATTGGTATACATGGAAATGAGCTTGCGGACCAATTTGCAAAACAAGCTACATCAAAGGACACCATTGACCAACATATGTACATCCCCATCCGGTACATCAAGAAGCTTCTATATCATGAAATCTTAACAGTTTGGCAGAATCACTGGGTGAACTCTGCTAAGGGAAGAGCCGTCTTTGAGATCTACGGAAAGGTCAATCCAAAAAGAATCCTTGGCAACTTCTTCTTGAACTAGATTATCACTGGGCATGGTACCAATGCAAGTTCTTCAACGGAAGCTCCTCCTGCTCATGCGGTCTATCCATTGAAGACCGAAACCATATCATCTACCACTGCAGTCAGTGGTCAACCATCAGACAGACACTTCCCAAAAAACTTTAAAAAGATCGAACTTGTACACTTGCTTGAAAACCGTCAGGTCAGGGTAGGTGTCGAACTTATAATGAAAAACAAACTTGAGAATATCTTAGATGGCCTAAATGACTAATTACCCTTGCCTTGAAACGTGATCTCTTCTGCAATGAAGACCAATCCCACATGAACTTCCTTTCTTCTGCCTCACAGACAGGACTTCTTCTGCAACCCTTTTTTTTCTCTTTAGGTTTTTGTTTTTTCTCACCATGTAGAACTTTTGTATGCTTTTGTTTTTTCTCATGTAACCATTTTGTTTTTTCGAAATGCATTTGTATACTTTGTAAAATTTTGCTTTTGTAACATTTTGTTTTTTAATAAACTGGCGTTTGGTCTCGTCCCACTGTGGTGGTGCAGTGCTGGGACGCTCGGAGGGTGCATGTGCCGGGTGTTTTTGCCGGGTTGATCTCGTACTGATGTCCGGTTTGCTGTTTGCAACACCGTTCATCTTCTTCGCATGCCCCCCTAGGGGGGCGGGACGAGTATTTCCTCGATTACCCTGCCTGGGGGCCATGAAATTTGGTTCAAGGACCAAGTGAAACAAAATAACAAACTTTCAAGTCTTCAACGTGTGGGACTGTTAAATATAACAAAGTGTTATCGAACAGTCGCCACAGAAGCATTACATATTCTCTCGGGAGTGCCTCCGCTCACAACCACTCTAAGATATCAGCAACATCTGTATCGTCTGAGGTATTTGCAGCAAAGCATTGTACTAAATGATAAACCATTCTCCTTCAATGACTTTGAAGTACTAAATAGGTTTGAACCTCCTTGGGACAAGTCCAAGTTCCAATGGAGACACATGAATAAGAACGAAGATGGTTACTGCATTTACACAGATGGTTCTAAACTTCTTGGCAGAGTGGGTTGTGCTGTGGTGTGTATTTCTCGACAATGTCGTGCAGTACAGTGAACAAAAACGACTCAGTGATGGTGCCTCAGTTTTTATGGCCGAACTCAAGGCAATTGAGATGGCAATTTTGTCGGCAAATTTCCACCACTACCCTTCAGTTAAGATAATTTCTGACTCAAGATCAGTCCTACAGGCATTAGCCAATCCAACAAACTGCTCTGCTCCAATCTCCCTTTTAAAATCCTTGCTGGGAAATTCCACCACTTCCTGTGAACTTATCTGGACAAGAGCTCACGTAGGAACTGAGGGTAATGAGATTGCTGATCTCCACGCGAAGGAAGCAACAACACGGGAGGAAGTGGACCTCCCCCTCAGCCTCTCCTTTAATCACCTCAAAAAAGAAATAGCGAAAGCTATTAAGACTGATTGGCAACGTCAATGGTCGTCGTCTTCTAAAGGAAGGGCAGTCCATGAATTGTTTCCCTCAAAAGGATTCATGGAAACTACTTCCTAAATCAAATCATTACTGGCCATGGTGATATAGCATCCTACCAGAACAAATTTTTCAACTCCAGCCCAGTATGCAGCTGTGGTAAGGAGACAGAAGACAGACACCACCTCATCTTTAAATGTGAGATATGGAAAGACATCAGGGGAAATTTCTTTCCCAAAAACTTTTCCAATCGAACATTAGGACAACTTCTTTGTCACACGAAGGCCAAACTTGGCATTGAGCATATTATGAAACTTAAGCTTAAAGAAATTGTTGAAACTCTGGAGACAAACTCTCTTTTATAGGTTCTTCAGCTGAAGTTCATCATTTTCTTCTTTTCTGTAAATATCCTCCTTCAAGTTGTCTATATAATTACTTTATATCGTTTTTGTGTTTTTCCTGTATTTTATCAATTGAATTTTTGTTCTTTTTGTATCCCTTTTTATTAATTGTGTTTTATTTTCTTTTTGTATTCACTCTGTTTCACCTTGTGTCGTCCAACACGGTACTGTACTTAGCTTACTTAATGTGTTTTATTTGTTTTTATACTTTCTTGTCACTACATTTTAGTAGAGTACCAATTATTCTTTGTAACATTTCTTTTTGCTGTGTTACTTCATTATGTAATTATTCAAGAACTTCTCACAGCACCTGTTTTGTCTGTGAATGCTCTGTAAAGAACTTTTGTATTTTGTTTGTTTTTTAAATAAATGGCTTTCAGTCTGGTCCCACTATTGGTAGCAGAGCACTGGGCCGTTGACTGAGACATGTGCCTGGACTCCGGCCGGGGGTTCTCTTGTTCTGTAGATCGGTTTGCTGTCGCGGCACCGTTCATCTTCAGTCGCATGCCCCCCTTGGGGGGCGGGTCGAGTCACTTTTTCGCTTACCCTGCCTGGGGTAGAGAGGGCGAAGTGGATCCACCTCCCTGTGGTGCCTCTCGGTAAACGTCACTTAAGACGGCTAAGAGATCCACACATGTCGGCGGTCGTCCTCGAACACGTTATATAGCGTGAACGTGGATTTGATCGGGACTATATCAAGCCCAGTTGAGGGCAGCCAATCAGCGGTGGGGTTGACTTGCACTTATTGCATTTCATCCTTAGCCGTGGAGCCGAATAAGGCGGACTCCGTCTTGTGCGGGTAGGTTACTGTCATGGCTTCTGGTTATTCAGACTCCGTAAGCCTTCGGGCAGGTCGGTATATCTTTATTGAATTACCCTGCCTGGGGGGGGGGCAGAGCCCGATACGATATAAGAATTTTTGTGTGATTTTGCTTATTTTCTTTTAGACAGGTGACAACGGCCAAGAGTCTATCACCTGTCAAACAATTTATTGTGTTCTTTGTTTTACAAAAATCTTTTATATTTTATCGGTAGCCTTACCTCCTCGTGGTTCTGCCCGGGCAACGTGTATATACACGGCTAAAAAGGCTTTTTATTCTTTTTAATCTTTTATAATTTTAACTGAATAGGTACGGACTATATTTAACTTAAAAATGTCAGAAAATAATTTAACTTTCCAACAGGAGTTGTTACACCGCTTTGGAATCAATGAGAGTGAAGCGAACGAAACAATGAAAAAAGCCACTAAAATATATAGAGAATTGATGAATATAACGTATTACGAAAAGCTAAAAATAGAAAACAAAAGCCATATGCGCGACTTACTATCAGAATTCATGGAAATTACACATGTTCAGGAAAAATCTATTTATACATTACTTGGAGCAAATGGTGAGCTGGAGAAACTGGTGGAGAATAGACCTACCTTCTCGGAGATCGTTAAATGTAGTATAACTAAACAGATAGAAACTAAAGATAAAAGTTTAAATAGGAAAATTAGAGAACAATCCATAATTATAAAACCCGTTGATGAGGGAAAAACCTCAGACTACACTAAAGATCAACTTCAAAAAAATATAAATATTAATAAAATAAACGTAGACATCAGAAAAGTAAAAAATATATCTAGAGGCGGACTTTACATAGAGACAACTAATGAAGAAGATATTGAAAAATTAACTAAAGAAATAGAAAAAAATGAAAATATTAAAAAACTATTTAAAATATCTAAAACAAAACTAAGAAACTCAAAAATAATACTTTACAATATTTCCAAGGACACGACAGAAGATGAAATAATAAATAGCATATCGGATAAATTTGTAGATGAAAAAGAAAAAGATACCCTAAAAATAGCAACCTCATTTCAGGGAAAATATGGAAAAAATTACGTAATAGAACTTGGACCTCAATCATTTAATAATATCATTAATAAAAAGAAAATTAGTATAAATTGGGAACTTATTAACTTTAAAGAATATTTAAAACCGTTACAATGCTTTAAATGTGGGCGATTTGGCCATTCCTCAAAACACTGTAAAAATAGTAAAGAAATATGCACAAACTGTGGAGAGGAAAATCATAATTGGAGAAACTGTAAAAACCCGGCCAAATGTACTAACTGCTCATTTTATAACGATAAATACAAAACTAAGTACGATACTAACCACGGTTGCACAAACAATAATTGTAAAATATTTGAAAAAGAAATAAAAAATCTAACAAATAGAACTGATTATGGACAATAACAATACTAACCCAGATATTATAGGATCACATATTAACCTTGGAAATTCAATTGCAGACACGACCCAACTATATCAGACAATTATTAACCAAAACTTTGACTTCTGCTCCCTTAACGAACCATACTCTTACAATAAAAAAATAACAAACATCCCTACTAGTTACAAAATTTTTTCAACTAATGAAATTCCCAAAGCCGCTCTAATCGTTAAAAGCCGTATTCAAGTTTTAGAAATCTTTACTGACAAAGAAATAGTTATCCTGGAATTAAAATTACAGTCAACCAACTTCATACTTGTCTCCATGTATTGTCCTCCAAACAAAAATATTGATATCAACTTAAACGTTCTCCAGGGATTTGTCCACAGATATAAAGATTGCGTTAAAATCTCCGCATATAATAAAATGGTAAAGTCCAGATTATGGGGGAAGAGGGACATGGACAATAGGGGACAGCAAGTAATTGATTTTTGCAATAGTAACGATGCGTTTATTCAAAATAGTCCAGACTCTCCTCCTACTTTTTCTTGCAGTAAGGGGGAGAGCTGGATCGATTTAATTATCACTATAACTATTAATAATGATTTTACCGTTGAAATAGTCGATGACATCAGTAACAGTGACCATAATTTTATTATATTTAACTGGAATATTAAAAATCTTGAACCTAATAATAATAAAATCAATATCGACAAAATTAATTGGCTTAAGCTTAAAGTTAATATGGCAAATTTACTTCAAAAATATACTAATAATATTAATAATATTCAAATTAAAGATATTGACTATTACATTAAAGAAATTCAGGACGACATCATTAAAGGAACTACTAAATCTTTCAATAATAATAAGAATAAACAAAATAGAAACGCAATTTGGTGGAACGTAGATTTAAAAATACAGAGATCCAGAACCCGCGCGTTGAGAAGAGCTTTCCAAAAAGAAATAGACAATAATACTCGAATCATTAAAAAACAAATATTTAAAAAGAATCAGGCCATTTATAAGAAAAGCATTATAAATAGTAAAAGAAATTTTATAAAAAATTACATAAATAATATTACAACTAAAAACATTTTTGGAAAGAATTTTGACATCATCCTGGATAAAACTAAGAATAATAACAATATTTTTAAACCTATTATAAAATCAGATGGAACAGTTACCTCCAATATTAATGATACCATCAATAATATTCTAACTTATCATTTTCCTTATAAAAATTATAACAACCATATAGACCCAGTCCCGATTTCCTCTCTGGGCTTTGCGGAAATCAGTAATAGCGAAATAGAAAGAGCAATACACAAAACAAAAAAGAAGAAACCCCCTGGTGTGGACAAGATTCCTGGAGAATTTATTAAAGAAATATATCTAGCAGATAAAAAATGGTTCAAAAATCTCCTCAACATTCTTCTAAGAAACGGCAAATTCCCGGGGCCTTGGAAAATATCCCAAATTGCACTAATTCCAAAAAACAGTAATCTCTCTACACCCGCTGATTATAGACCCATCTGTTTACTACCAACTTGGGGCAAATTTTTCGATAGACTAATCTCTGACCGATTAAACTACTACCTTAATTTAAATAATTTTTACAGCCCCAAGCAATTTGGATTCATAAAAAGTAAATCTACCATTTCAGCTATTCAGAACATTAAAAATTTTACCTCTCAGGCCTTCATAGAAAATAATGTCGTCTGCCTCATATCAATAGATATCTCTAACGCTTTTAATTCTGTAAATTGGAATATACTTAAAAATAAAATTAATGAACTTCCTTTACCTGCTTATCTCATAAATATCCTATTCGACTATTTAAACAATATATATATTCTTGACAATAATAATCCTAGACCATATAATCAGGGTGTTCCACAGGGCTCCTGTCTAGGACCCACTCTGTGGAACATCTTTATTAATGATCTACTAAAAACCAATCTTGGAAATAATGCTGAAATTCAGGCCTACGCAGATGACATTATTATTCTACTAAAAGATACAGCAACATACCTCTTTAAGGAAAAAACACAAAGGCCACTTAACATTACTAACGAAGGGATGACTAACAATGAACTTAAAATAAACTACAGTAAAAGTAACTTTATTATCCTAGCAAATAGAAAATTCACTCATATGCCTTCTATCAAAATAAATAATAAAATTAACTATACTAAAGAACTTAGGTATCTGGGACTGGTCTTGGACACCAAACTCTCTTGGGGCCCACATCTAGAATACACCAAAGATAAAGTAATAAAAGTACAACATAAACTCAACAGATTTGGAAGGGCCACCTGGGGCCTTAAGCCCATTGTAAAAAAAGAAATCTATGAAAAAGCAATAGAAAAGATAATAACTTATGGATATCAAATCTGGTTTAAAAACTCTGTGAAACAAAATATTAAATTAAAACAAATCCAAAGGATCTCATTACTTAATATAACTAAATCTTATAAAACAGTATGTACCGATGCGCTTAATGTTTTGGCAGGTGTCATTCCCATAGATATAAAATTAAAAAGTCTAATTAAATTATATCAAATTAATGAAAATAACAATATTCTAAATATAGATAATATTAGCATTACAAATAAACAAATAGACAATAATATAATTGACAACCATCCACCTTGGAATACTAACATAATTAAATGGAACCACTTTTCCAATAATTATACTAATACTATATTTACAGACGGCTCCAAGAGAGATGAAAAAACCGGATATGCAATAGTAAATTTTAAAAATAATAAAGAAATTTTTTATTCCAAAAAAAGAATTAGCGATTATGCTAGCGTTTTCACAGCCGAATTATTAGCAATAAATGAAGCAGTCAATTATATTATAGAAAATAACTTTTCCAACACCATAATAGTATCAGATTCAAGATCGGTTCTGGATGCCTTAAGTAACGCTAACAATCAGGATAATAACATTCATCAATTAAAAGAAAAAATTATATCATTTAAAGGTAACATAAAGTTTGAATGGATCAAGGCCCACGAGGGATTTGCCGGGAACGAAACAGCTGATTTATATGCCAAAGAAGCCACTCTGAAAGACACTATTGATTGCAACGTTAATTACTCAAAAATTCAGATAAAAAACAAAATTAAGAAAGAGATCAGGAATGAATAGCAGAAATATTGGAACAGCTCAAAGAAGGCCAGAGATCTATATTACATTTTTCCAAATATAAACATAAAAAGAATCTGTGGGGACTTCCTCTTAAACCAGATTTTAACAACTCATGGAGCCTTGGCGTCCTACCAACACAGATTCTTCGGGAAACCGGAGATCTGTGGTTGTGGGGACGCCAGGGAAGATAGAAACCACATGATTTTTGAATGTAAGAAGTGGTACGAGGAAAGGAAGAGGGAGTTTCCTGCAGATTTTCAAAAACTTTCCATTAGAACCTTGCTATACAATAATAAATCTAGAACTCTAATTAGAAGAATGGTTGAGGAGAGTTTTACAGACATTATGAATACTCTGGAGGGGTAGGGATTTTCTCCTGGTTTTAACTTTGTTTTTTTCGTTCCTCTCAGACGTTCCTGTTTTTAGTTCCTGCTTTTAACTCTGTTTTTAGTTCCTGCTTTTAGCTCTGTTTTTAGCACCTGCTTTTAGCTCCTGTTTTTAGCTCTGTTTTTTAGTTTCTGGTTTAAAAAAAAAAAAAAATTTAACACTTTGTTTCCCTGCCCTCCAACTTTATCTTTTTAAAAAAAAGAGAAAAAGGGGGGAAAAAAAAGAAAGGAAAAGAGGAGGAAGAGTTAAGTTGATGATTAAGAAGAAGACTGGCAAATAGAAGATAGCATATTGTAAAGGGAAGGAATTCCCTAATTAAAAGACTTTTGTTAAGCACCTGTTGATACTTTGTAAAAAAATAAATAAAATAAAAAGTTGGCGCTGCCCTTTTCCTCCGGTCCAGAGGATCGAGTTGATTTGATCGCTTCTTTTAAAGTTTGTTTTTCGCTCTTATCTTGCGATCCTTTCGATCCAGTTCCTCGGTTTTGATTCTGCGGATCCAGATGCATTTTACTAGTGGGCACATTGTTTTACCTAAATGTCCAAAAACTCCGTACAGAGCAATTGGGAACTCAAAGTACCTAAATATCAGACCAGGATGCTATCGCAGCGCCGGTCTGAAGAATCCGAGTGCCTGAGGGCAGGACGGAAATGTTTCTGACTGAACTTACCCTGCCTGGGGTTTCTACCTTTCCCTTTCCTCAATTATATCTTCTATAATTTTTTAGCCAGGATTTTTATTTTTATATGACTGTTTAGAGAATGGATTAATTCCCTATTTATTAATCCCCTATTTTGTTTTTTATTGTACTCCAATTTGGTGATTTTTTATTATTTTTTTAACATTGCTGTTTTCTCCGGCATAGGGGAAAAAGTGAGGGATTTTCCTTCCACTTTCTCTTTCTATTGCCATATAATATTTAATTCTTTTTATTTTTCTCTGATTTTTTTATATGTATTTCTCCATAGTTTTATCTTTCATTTGATTCATCCATTTCTCTTCTGTGACTTTTAGTTACGAATGGATGGCATTTTTAAATTTTGGTTTTCCGGCAACCCGCGGGATTCCCGCTGCCGCCATTTTCTCTCTGGAACCTTCTAGAAGTTTTTTCCCGCGCTTCGAGTCGATGACTCAAGCTAGGGGAGCTTTTAGGGGACCATCCTTAGCTTAGAATTACTGCTTCGTCACTCTGACATCACTTTTGATAAGGGACCATTCACAAATTGAGGCGTTTGCTTACTTTTTGGACTTAGTCTCTGCAAGTGATTTTCGGGGCCCTTCGAGAAATTTCTCGAATCTCCTCGAGCTTGAGGGGCCGTATATGTCTTGCATTTTATATTGGTTTTTTTCCCTGGATAAGGGACCATATACTAAGTGCGGATTTCATTTTTATTTTTTTGCATCTTTCTTCATTTTGATCCTTGTTCTTTCCAAGACAGCCTTAGGGGGAGGTATACCAATTCTTTTTGGGAATATCCTTCCTTTTTTAATTTTGTTTTTCTCCTTCATATTATCGATTGTGTCTCCTCTTGTATGAGTACTTGGTTGGGGGGGTATTTTTCAGGTGGGGTCATCCTCATATTCCCGTTCTGGGACTTTTGGAACTGTCTTTCTGCTGGGGGGAAATTTTCAGGTTTCACTACGGGAATTTGCTTTTGGCATGTAGTTTCTTTTTTGTGGTACTGTACAGCGATTTTATGTTTCTCCATGTACATTTTTTACTAGTTGTTTTACAGTTGTATGTGTATTTTGTAAGCTTGTATTTTCATGTATTCTCATGGAAGTACAGTGCAGCATTGTTATTTGTGTCTCCATGTACATTTTCTCTTATGGTATAGCTTTAGTTAGGTTTTTTTATGTATTAGTAGATTCATGGTATGTGTGGAGGGGAAAACTCACCGGGGTGGTGTATAGCATCCATTTCCTTCTACTTTAAATAGCGAGTATTTTAAAGGTCTCCTTAGTGTTCAAATCTGATTTTAACTTTTTTCTGAACATGGCAGAGGAATCTGATTTAGATCTCTCCACCCTACAAACTGTGCAGGACGATATGGACCTCGATTGCGAGAGCTTGGTACAAGCACTTGAGTTTTACAATAAAATTGTTGAACATTTAGATGGTAAAGAGCTAAAGAAAAAAGCGAAGAATCTGGTTCACGTCAACGCTCTGGCTATTGTTAAAATAGTCGCGAGCCAGAACACTTATATCGCCCAGCTGGAGGGGCGTCTCCAAGAGATGGAGAAAAATCTTACCAGCAAATCCAGCGTAGACCAGGCCCAAATTTCAGCAGCAGTGGCCAAGGAGGTGGAGAAGAGGTTCCCAGACACAGAAAGCCGAAACGGCAAACAAGAGAACTACTGTGAAACCCACTTTCGTAGCGATCGCCAAAACAGCGCCTGTCACTTCCAAACCCAGCAAAGTTCTAACGGCAGTCCCGAAACCTAGGAAACAGTACTTGGCAGTGATTAGGCCGGTAGCAGAACAGAGTACCTCCCTAAACACCAAACAACTGGTGCAAAAGAGTATCGATATCAATCGATTGAACATTGGGGTCAAAAGAGTCTCTAATATTCGTAACGGCGGAATCCTTATCGAAACCGTCGCAGAAAAGGACCTGGCAGAGCTCATGGTGGAGTTAGAGGCCAACACCGAAATTAGCAAGAGCTGCAAGGTAGGCACACCTTTAAAAAGGAATCCTCAGTTCGTCTGTTATGGAGTAGCAGAAGAGACTACAGAGGACATGGTGATAAACTGCATCCGACGCCAATGCCAATCTGGAGAGAACACACCATTAGATGTCAAAATTGTGCACTCATACAAAAGCCCAAGAGGACGAAATTGGGTAATTGAATCCGCACCTGAGACACATAGCATCCTATCACAGACCAAGAAAATTAATATAGGATGGGAAAGAGTTCCCCTAAGGGAGTATCTCAGGCCCATACATTGCTTCAAGTGTGGGCAATATGGGCATGTGGCAAAACATTGCAAAGAGGAACATGAACGCTGCACGAATTGTGGCGGAACAGGTCATAAATGGAGAGACTGTACTGAGTCATCCAAATGCATCAATTGCACTCTATTCAATGAAAAACACGGGCATAAACATGACACCGGCCACAGCTGCATGGCCAAGGTGTGCCCAATTTTTGCAAGAGAAGTAAAAAACATTATGAAAAAGACCAACTATGGCCAGTAAATTCGTCCCTCTTTCCTTTCATGGAGGACACTTAAACCTGGGAAACGCTAGAGCAGCTATGGCGTTTCTCAACAATGCGATTTCGACCTATGATTTTGACTTCTTCTCCATTAATGAGCCGTACACTTTTGACGATAACATCACCAGTATTCCGTGGAATTATTCCATCGCATCCCACAATAGAGCTCCTAAAGCGGCCATCATTTTAAAGTCTTCTCACAACAGCCAGATTATTCACACCAGCAAAGAAATTGTTGTTATCATGGCTCGAATAAATGGAATTAGCCTTCTCCTGATATCCGTCTACTGTCCCCCCAGTAAGAACATTGACTACAACCTCAACATTTTAAGAACCATCCTGGACAAATACCATGATTTACCCACGGTCATTCTCGGTGACTTCAATGCCAAATCCAGAGTCTGGGGTCGAAGGAACCTCGACGACAGAGGCAAACAAACTGTTGACCTTTTGTCATCAGCTGGAGTTGAACATTGAAAACTCTCCAGATTCTCTTCCAACCTTTTCCTCCAGTAGGGGGGAAAGTTGGATTGATCTGATGATAACTAAAAACCTGGAAGACAACATGGACCTTCAGGTTCTGGACGAAGTCACCAACTGTGACGGATTTTCCAATATCACCTTCCCAACCACATGATTAATTCCCCATTGAAGATTTCTACTAAGCACCTCAACTGGCTTTCTCTTAAAACCTCCTTCTACAACATTATCGATAATCACCTCGATATCGACAGTATTCCAGCCTCAGAAATCAACAGATTCCTTAAAAATCTCCAGCAAGAATTCTTCACTGCAGCAACTACTTCTCAGCGAAATTTTAAAGATCGCCAATATCATCCTCACAATAAAAAGAAGAGAAAAAACGCTATTTGGTGGACCAGAGAGTTGGAAATCAAGCGTAGTAAGACACGTGCCTTGAGAAGACTGTATCAAAAGGAAAGCAACCAACAAATCAGGACAATCAAACTCGCCTCCTACAAAAAGAATCTAGTTGAATACAAAAGATTAATCCTTGCTAAAAAGAAAGAAAAATTCCAAGAGTACATTAACTCCATTACTTCTAGCACGCTCTTTGGAAACAATTTCAACATCATCACTAATAAGAAAAGAAGAACCACAATGAAAAGACCCATTTATAACAGCGACGGCAACCTCACAAATAGTATCCAGGAATCCACCGTGGCTATTCTTGATTTTCACTTTCCCTGGTCTGAAGAAGTACTCCATTCTACAACTCTTGGCGCTCAAAATGACTTCTTCCCCATTTCTATTAATGAAACGGAGGGAATCATTAATCGTAACAAACTTAATAAAGCGGTAGGAACAGATGGTTTGCCCGGAGAAATTATTAAAGAAATTTTCTTCGCGAATCGTCAATGGTTCACGGCTCTCCTAAACTACCTTCTGGAGAAAGGAACATTCCCTGAAACATGGAAGTCGGCAAGAATTGTGCTTCTGGATAAAGAGAACAAAAGCCTCGATCATCCCTCACACTTTCGCCCCATCTGCGTTCTCCCATGCTGGAAGAAAGTGTTTGACAAGTTAATTGCAGATAAGCTCTCTTACCATTTAGAACACGATCAAATACTAAGCAACAAGCAATTCGGGTTCAGAAAAAACCGTTCTACAATTCTGGCCCTTAAAGAAATCATCGACTTCAACAGCGTGGCGAAGGAAAACAATCATTTGACATGCCTAATCTCGATAGACATGTCAAATGCATTTAACAACGTAGACTGGAACATCTTGTTTGGGAAAATTAATTTGCTTTCCATTCCACTGTACCTGAAAAATATCCTACTGGACTTCCTTCATAATAGAACGGTTTCATACCAAGGAGTGCATAAAAAATACAATAAGGGCGTTCCACAAGGGTCGTGCTTAGGCCCCATCCTTTGGAATGTCTTCATCAACGATCTGCTTCTTAAAGATTTTGGCCCCAACAGCAAGGTTCAGGCCTTTGCAGATGACATCCTGATGATGATTAATGCTCCAGCGTCTTATTGCTTCACTCGTGACAGCAGGTACGCTCTTTCTGTAATAGAGAACTAGACCATGGACAATCTCATGACCATCAACCATTCCAAAAGCTCATTTACTATCCTCTCTAATAAATAATTTACTCATATACCGGCGATTAAGATTGGAAACTGCAAGATCAAATTCACTCAGCATCTTAAATACCTAGGCCTCCACTTTGACCCCAAACTGAACTGAGGGTTCCACATGAATACTATTCAAGACAAGCTAAATAGCCTGCAACAAAAACTGTACAGGATTACGCGAGCCACCTGGGGACTTAGTCCAACTGTCAAGAAAGACATTTACAACAAAGTAATCAATAGAATCATCCACTACGGTCATGAGATATGGTACCGAGATAAGGTCAAACTTAATACCAAACTCGGGCAACTGCAAAGGTCGGGACTCCTGAACATAACGAAGTGCTACAAAACCGTCTCCACAGACGCTCTACAAGTGCTGGCGGGGGTACCTCCTATTGATATCCAAATCAGGCACACCCACAAGATGTTCCAAATCAAGCATCTTCACAAAGAAATCTCTACCCAAGGTCTTGCCTTCCATCCAGATGCAATTACATTTCTTAAACCAATTGTACCTCCATGGCACAAAACATCTTTCCACTGGAGTCACTTTAATGACAAACTTCAGGGCACACTGATCTATACCGATGGTTCTAAGATGAACAACAGAGTCGGAGGTTGGTTGGTTTGTGGGGTTTTATGGCACAAGAGCCAGACTTGGCTATGCTGCGCCAAACAAGATGATAGAAAGGAAAAGACAATTAGTATTAAAACCAGTTAAATTCTTGACTGCGTGAAAACATTATTAAAATACACGATAAATATACTTAAAAATCAGGAAAGACATGTATTCTGCTTAAAAGACAGGCGTAGGGTTTAAAAATGTAAAGTAAGACGAAATACACGATTAAAAACTTTGCACAAATTGCCTAAGGTATTTTATGTATAAAGTGAATGTAAAAGCCACGTGATGTGCATGACACATGGTAAAAATACAATATTTACAAGGAAATTTTAAATGGAAATCATTCGGAAGTCATTTCCGCCTCATTGTATTCCACTACATCGCTACCATCGGAGCTGTCCTCTGACGTAGATTCTGTTAACTCTGATGGAGAAGGCGGTTTGGTGAATCTTTTGCTATTAAGTAAATTCTGTTTTGAATTCGATTTCACTGTATCTATTTTCTTGTTTTTGCCGACTATATTAGCCTTTGGTTTTGTTTTATTTTGAACTACCTTTTTGGTTGTGGTGAAATTTTCTTGCTGCTTGGACTGAAACTTGAACGAGGATAAAAGGGTCTGTGGACGAACAGGGGCAGATTGAACGTTGGATTTTGAAGATAAATGCACTTGTTTAATGGGATTAGCTGTAGAGGTAGCTGGTGTCTGTTGATGAACAGTAGCAGAGTCAGAAATAGACGGCGCAGATATCAGATTAACAGATGAAGCTGAGTCTTTCGTTGCCTGTTTTGTAGTGGAAAGCGGCTTTAGACGCTTACGTGGTGTGCAAATAATACCTGTAATGGTTGAGTCGGTCATGATCGCAACAGAACAAGTTTGTTTACCTATTGAATGATTTGGTAGAGTTTGTTGCGTAGTTATACCTGCATAAGAGATTGCAGTTTGTGAGGCTATTTTACGTGCT
>BPLQ01001015.1:0-62027 GCA_021605075.1 Caerostris darwini
TTCACTTGAAGACAACATCGGTGATAGGAAGTGACTGAACATATACTTCATCTCGTAGAAAATTAAACACAATTTATACCATGGATGTACAGACCATGACAAATCTTTACATATTTTGACAAATCTTGACATTTTTTGCGGCCTTATTCATAAGTCTATTAAAAACCAAAATCTAGTTGATACTTCTTTGAAGGTGTTACATATTTAACGAAAAGATAAAAACAAAACCAACATGAACTAGAACTATAATCTGTTTATTAATACTAACACGTCTCATACATTTGCAAGAATTGTTTTATTGGCACAGATAAAAAACGTACAAAATTTAAAATTCGAAGTAAAAAAAAAAAAAAACATTTATTATATAAAACCTAAAAATTAAACTATAAAGTGGTGAAAATAAACATTTCTAAAATTCAAAATTTAAACTAATAATTTTAAATAGACTATTAAATTTTTAAACCTATTTTCTTCATTTAAAACAAAGAAAAAGGGGCATGATGGCCAGGTGGCTGACGCTCTGGCTTTTGGTACCACAGGTGTCGGGTTCAAATCCTAGCGGTGCCCAATAGACGCTTGCAGTGGTTCTAAATCCACTTTAGGACCGTAGGTCCCAGTCTCCTATGACTGTAAGAGCCAAAGTCAGACTTCTACCTACGGGTGCTGCATCACAACAGAAACTGCTTCGTTCCATTCAATCATAAGTACATAAGGGTTCGTAGGCTTGGTCAGCCAAGTGGGATAAGAAACAACAAAATAAGAAAGATAATGGAACCGAATGATAATTGTTTAACAATCAATTACTTTGAAGATTGGTTATGATAAATAATTGATGAGTGTTTTCATACTATATTCGAATGTGGGGAATTTTGGTCCACGTGTGACATCACATATATTTTGTGAAACACAAATTTGTATTTAACGAAGGTCCTTGGCTACAAGATAGCAGCAAGCGTCTGTCAGCGAAATACATCAGATGTGGAGATAAATGCAGTGTGATATTAAAAGTTTAAGCATTATAAATATATTTATTCAATGTCTTAATCTTATTGCAGATTGGAAGATAAGATTATTTGTAACTTATATGCATTTCAGAATCCAATGTGTTTAATCTTTTTATCCCTAAATCAAATTTTGCCGTACATTTTAGCATATGTATAATTTAAAAACTACTTAACAAAGTTGACCTGCTATTGCAACATAATCCGTTAAAATGTGAAAGCCAGTTTGGAGCAACACATTTTTAATATTAATTTTTAGGAATAAAGTTGAAAAATATAGATCAATAAAAGCCATTTTATTTATTACTGTTTGTTTGGTGATTAAATAATTTAATAAATAAATCTTATAAATTTATTTAAACATTTATTAAACTAATGTCATTTGTTTAATGCATGCTAATATTTAATTTCCTTTTTATAGTTTTTGGGCCTTTACTGAAATATTAAGGAATATGAACATTTATCAAGGTATTACGGAAATTTAGGATGTATTCTTCAACTGTTTCCAGAGTTTCAGAGTTACGTACTACTGTGTTCAAAAAATAAGAGCAATTTTCAATATAAAATTCCCGGGGCTTAAGAAATTTCACTTTTTTTTTTCTTTTTTAGGTTGCTGGCATTGTCTTTTACGTCCATGTCCTTGTCCTTAACATCAGTTTTTTACAACTGTGTGAAATTTGACGTCAAAATATTCATTAGTTTTTGAGTTACTCTTGTCTTTGTGAGACGCTAAAACTGATTCCAGGTGAGTTTTGAAATGTCTGAATTAACGGAGCAAAGAACTTGAATTAAATTTTGTTTGCGGAAAGGTATAGAATGTTGCAGAAGGCATTCAGTGAGCATTCCTGTATAGGAAAAAAAGTGTTCAGAAGTTGTATAAACAGTTAAAAGAATGCAGAGAACGCTTTAAAAACGAAGAACCCTCTGGTAAACCATCAACCTCAACCGACGAAGCTCACGTCCAAAAAATTGAAGATTTGGTGCTTGGAAACCATCAATTTACAATTAGAGACCACCTTGCTGATGATGTTGGAATTTTAAAAGGATCGGTCATTCCATTTTGGACCTCAAATGCGTCAAATCTCGATTGGTACCAAAACACTGATTTGTGCCAGCTCACCCTGCATTGATTCTTCGTGACTTCGCCTAAAATGAAACTTATATAGTTCCACAACATTCGTATTCACACCGTGCGACATCTGGCTATTCCCTAAACTCAAACGACCACTCTGTGGACACCGTTTTGAATCGATTGAAGAGATTCAACGTGAATCATCGTGCATTTTGAAGGCCATCCCTGGCGATGGCCTTTTAGCATGCATTTAGGATTGGCAAAAACACTAGCATAAGTGCATTGTGTCCGGAAGGGATTATTTAGAAGGCGACGAAATAAATTTGGAAGAATAAATAAAAAGTTTTTGAAAAAAAAATAATTGGTCTCAGTAGTACATGATTTTCACGATTGATATCACGAATTATTGTCATCAGCCAAATGTTGAGGTTTCTATTCACCAGAAGGGGTAATGTAAACAGGCATAGCGTCTCATGTCATTCTTAAGTCACTTACATGTTGTGCCTTAAAGAGAAGGTGAGAAGTTCAACCAAAATTGTGGCGACTTATAAATGAAACATTATTACATAAAATGCTTAAAACCTATGCTTTATGCAGTAAAATTCAGGCTTTTCAATGCGAAATAGGAATATTAAAATCAAATTAATTAAAATTAGTATAGCAATATTTTTCGGAAGCTATATAAAGCAATTGATTTTTTTAAAGCTATATTAAAACAAATAAAGTAATATTTTTGCAATAGACTTTTATCCATTCAAAGGAACCCTGCAGTGGTCATAACACTAAATCAACGAATGAAACCGCAATGTCGAAAACCAAACCACACCAAACCTAGTCCATCTGATTCCTCATTTTTTAGTAAATTGTGCGGAATTTAAGCCTGCGATACCTAGACCGTGACTTACTGATACATTTTTAAGGCCAAACTCATCAATTTTTTTTTCAATTAAAAAACTACTGTTAATTATTTTTTGAAATGCATTTCAGATGACATGAAAGAATAAGATGATTAACCTCACCTAAGATGCTTCAAATAAAACGCAAATGTCTGAGAACTTCTAACAATTGCTTGATTTGCAAAGGCTCATATTTCATAATGCCTTTTAAAGAGATATAGATATTTGAAAATTTAATAATGATAAACGAATAAATCATTTATTATTTAAAAATTAAAATTTAAATTTTAAAGTGATAAAAAAATGTTCTCATATTCATTTCTTAACCGTATACTCTTAAATCAAGACTGTTAAAGTTTTAAATCTATTTATTTAATTTAAAATAAGAAAATTAAACTATATATATATATATTGCAAAATGAAACATGCATTGGATTTAAAGTAAGCCGGAATTATAGATATGAGGAAGTTCTTTGAATTGGATGAAAAGAAACAGAAAATATAATTAAATTTGCTTAATTACGAGTAATTAATCACTTTTTGGATAGTGACGACTTGAAAGAGAAGCGTTGTTTCATTTCAGTTCATTTCTTAATACGTTATTCAAAAAATTCTCTTACAATCATATGATACAGGGACCTATGGCTTAAAGTGGATGCTGAACTCCCTACAAACACTCATGGCACCGCCGGGATTCGAACCCAAAATCGAGTTTTTTTGTAGCTAGCCTTTTAATAGTTGGCTACAGTACCTTGCCTTTTAATAGTGCATTTAAGTAGCCAGCCTTTTAATAGTTGGCTACAGTACGTAGCCTTTTAATAGTGTATTTCAGTAGCCAGCTTTCTAATAGCAAACTTTCTAGTTGTCTATCTTCTAGTATCAAACATTTTTGTAGAAAGCTTTCTTTTCTTTTTTTCTTAAGTACCTTCGAATACTTAACTTTCGAATAGCTAGTCTTCTAGTACAGAGATGCCTGGAAGCTTCTTTTTGTTTAACATTCTAGTAGTAAGCCTTCTGTTTAGTAGCTATGATTCTAATAATCTGCCTTCTGGTAGCGAGTTTTCTAGTACTTTCGCTTTAATAGCAAGCTTTCTAATTAACTGCTTTACCTAGTACCTTGACTTCTAGTACAGAACTTTCTAATAGTGTGCACTTTGTACTCAGACCTATCGCAATGGACATTATAGTATCCTGCCTTATATAGTAGTCTACCATCAAGTAACGAACCTTCTAATTGCCTTCTATCTAGTATTCAGCCTTACAATCAAGTAGCAAAGTTTCTAGTAGCATTGTTTCCAGTATTCAGCTTTCCATTAGCCGAGTTTATAGTATAGTAGCGAGATTTCTAGTAGTGGACTTTCTAGTATTCAGCCTTGTTATAGTGAGCTTTTCACAATAACAAAGCTGAATTCTAGAAATGCCATTACTATATTTGGCTAGTTATTGAGACAGCTATACACTATTGAGATTTCCAATTGTTTAAAGTAATTGTAACCAGTCATCTACAGCTAGCCTTCTTATAGCCCATTTGGTAGTAATGAACTTCTTAGTAAACTACATTCTAGCGTCAGGCCTTCTTGTAACCTGATTTTTAGTACCCAGATCTCTAATAACAAGCATTCAAGTAACTTACCTTCTGGAACCCAACTTTCTAGTAGCAAACTTTATAGTAGCCTACTTTACTACTTCACTACTACCTTGTCAGCTTTCTAGTAGCGAACTTTTTAGTAACCCATCAACAAGTGCATAGTCATTTTCTTTAATTATTTTCACCTTTTAAAAAGTTGTGTTTTTTATTAATAAAAAAGCGTCATATCCTCTTAATATCTACTAATAATTCTTTCTTGTAAGCTACAGAACATTATAGGGACATAACCATAATAGGGACATAAATAACAGAGCATCAAACGCAAATTTAATATCAGACGGCAAAATAAAATTATTTTAGGCAAATTGTTTTCAAGAGAACTACTTCCTTTATTCATTTTTATTTATTAATGAACTTGTTATGAATAAAAATGCAATTATCTAATAATTTTGGAGAAAATGAATGATAATTTTCTCTTCTATTTTTTAAACTAGCTTGAATGTATGTATGTTTGAAGAAATCTATTATACGTTTGCAACACCACCAAATAATATATCACATTAATTAGATTTTATACTCCTCTTTCCTCTTCTGCTGCAATTTAGTCATCATTGTATATTTTCTACTTGAAAGTGATTTATTATTTCTGTGGAGGCTAAATAGTGCATTATTTTTTCCTTGTATAAACAAAAGTTTTGTCTTCTATTGTAGACTTGGTACTTCATTTTCTGTCCAAAGAAGATACAATTATTTTGTCCACTGAAAAAGTTGTTGAATAGCGTTTTATTCTTTACATAATAGTAAACATTAAAGTTTATCATATTTAGATTAAAACTTTAGAAGAAACAAACTTTTAATGCAAATTATTATGAAAAAATTATGGTTCGGTTATTAAATTGGCACAGTTTACAAATGTCGGTTTATTTAATGGATTTTCATTCATTATGAAATGTTATATTTAAAATGTAAAAATTCGTTTAAGACTTAATTTTTGAACTCTATATAAGAATATTCAAAAAATTATATTAAAATTATTCGATTCTAATGTGCACGTTAAATCTACTATGCTATTGCTTAACATACTATGTTTTTTACCCAGATGGAATGGATAATGTTACGTCTAACCAGCCATGTTGGTGCCGTTCTTGCAGTAAATATCGTAATTCAGATTGCTCTTCGTTTGAAAAAAAAACTGTAAAAGCATCTTTTAAAAAGATCTATTTTAAAGTCATTAAATCACATTATTCGTTAAATGTTACAAATTTTTATGGTCAAAACCATTTTCTGAAAACCTTTAATGATATCATTACACAATATTTCAATACGCAGTAATAAAACTTTTCAAGTTTATTAACTGCAAGGCAGTTAAATAGTGCTTTTTTTACATCTGGATCAATAAATGAATTCACAAATAAGTTATAAAATATTTAAACTGGTGCTAAACGTCTCAAGGAATCAAACATCTCCCCATTTCACATTTTAAATTTATCATTTATGAGTGGCTTTTCATCATAAAAGTTTCTGATTTATGAAAAGTACTCAACATTTTACATCTTACATAAAATTTAGTTCTTACTTTGAAAACTTTTTTCCTTTATTTGATTCCTTAACATTATGAAAATAATATTCTTAAGTTCAATTATCCAAACATTTGAGAGCAGGGCTTTAAAATTTTATTAATAAATAACTTATTCAAAAAATTTTTTTGAAAAATATTTACATAATTTATACAAATATTTATTTTTATTTTCTACTATAGAAATCATAATTGATGGCATCTACGAAAGCACATTATGAATTACTTTCAAAATTTTAAAATAGTTCAATTCAAAATTATAATGCCACTGAAAGCATTCGAACCTGTAATTTTAGTATTTAATGTGTGCGTAGACGGTTTAGCCAATTCTTTCTAGGTTCTAATTCTTGTATAAAGCTATAAATTGTTTAAAACTTAAAGTTCTTAACAACCCAACAATTTCAGAGAAAAAAAATTATGTATAAAACGTCCCAGTATTTACATGTCGTCCAGTATTATTAGCATTGTTACATATAAACGTCCCTGTATTACTAGCATGCCATTTGTATTACGATCGAATCTTCTAATCTGAAAAAGGAAACAAAACAATGAAATTATTTTTATTATTTAAATGTTTCACATTATAAAATATACTAATATTCACAAACTTCTCAAAATATTTCAATGTATCCGATATTAGAAAACAATATTTTAAAAAAAATTGTAATTCATTTGCAATTATAATAATACAATCGTAAAAAATAATTCAAAACTGAATAATTATGATTAGGCTCAAGTGTATGAAGAAAAATGCATGTGTAAGGTAGTAAGAAGTTGTCAAATAAGGTTACAATTCCAAATCGCCAATATACGGGTTCAATATCGCACGAATCAAATGACCAGCGAGTCATCTAATTCATATAACTTAATAACAGATATTAAGACTTGTTCTAAATCTGTTGTATGCTCCATTTTCGAATGTTTCTTCATTAAATTCTTATCATTAAATTATTTCAACTAATTCTTCATTAAATACTGATATGTTTCTTCATTAAATTCTTCTTCGTTCTTATTTTAAATTAAATAAAAGTATTTAAACATTTAAAGTTCTTGACTTAAAATTGTTAAATTAAACTTCGAGTTTTAGAACACTATTCTTACCACATCAAAATTAAATTGTTACGTTCTAAAAAATAAATGGCTCGTATTTACTTGCTTAAGATATTTGTAAATTCCTCCTTTATTTAAGGCCTTCTGAAACGAAGGTCAGTGTGAGACAGACAATTGTTGCAGGGTACAGGACGTCCATTTTTGTAAGCAGAATTTAGACAAACATGGGAAAAATCCTTCATTGTGTTAACTGTATTTTACTAGTAAAATAGACAGATAATAAATTATACAGTAAGGAATTCGGTACAATTTCAAAATTCATTAAGGATCTGTTGGAGTACATATTTTATGATGTTCAGGAAATATTGTTTTTAGCAATATGTTTAATAATCGTTGGATTTCCTACAATGAACACTCAAATGTTTCTTTGAATCTTTGATTAACGTTTTACAACATACTGTTAACCTTCAGATGGGGGTAACGAAACTATTTTATTTTCAAAATAATATGAAGCACCAGGCCAGATATCAACTCAGCAAGAAGTTAATCTAGCACTAAAGCAACAGTTTCATTTATTGCTCCACACATGGATTAGTGGAAACGCACGTGCCAAACACACATGAGGTCTGAGGTTCGAATCCGTTGGGGGAATTTTTCTAAAACTACATTTAAACTACTGCTACTAAACTACGTTACGACTAAAATTTTTACAAATTTGCATTTTTAAACTACCCTGAATCTAGACTAGCACGTCATTTATATTACGATTTAATCTTCTAATTATAAAGGAAACAAAACGTTGAAATTATTTTTTTTAATATTTAAATGTTTGACATTATAAAATCTAACAAAAATCAGAAACGTGTGAAAATATTTCAAAGTGCCCGATATTAGAAAACAATATCAAAAAAAACTTATAATTCATTTTCAATTATAATAACCTGATTGTAAAAATAATTCAAAAGAGAATAATTATTATTCGGCTCAAGTGTTTGATGAAAGCTGCATGTGTAAAGTAATACGAAGTTTTGAAATAAGGTTACAAAATTATTACATTTACCGGATTCAATTTCACACAATTTTTATTTCTGCTTGTCCTCCAATTCGTAACACTTACTAACCCATATAATTAAGACTTGTTCTAAATAAGTTGTATGTTCCATTTTCGAAAGATTTTTCTTCAAATTTTCTTATTTTAAATTAAATAAAATGATTTAAACCTTTAGACCTATTGATTTAAAACTATTACATCAAACTTCGAGTTTCAAAACCTGTTTCCTACCACTTTAAAGTTAAGTTCTTCAATTTAAAAAAAAAATAAATAAATGATTTTTATCGCTACCAAGTAAGAAGTTTGAGGTAGTTCTCTTGTTTTAAAGCCTTGTGAAGTATGGGCTAGTGTAAAATAGACAAATGATACCGGGTATAGGACGTTGGTAACTGCAATGGGCTGTTCATCCAGGAGTACCTTTGCCTCAAAAATGCTATTATGACTCCTTATGTGCAAAGGAAAAGGGTTATGGAATCAAGACGTTATGTGCAGTACTGGAAGTTCAATGAATCGATTGTATTTTTTAATCCATTTAATATGGTAAGAACTTCTTGAGTCAAAACTCTGGAAAAAAGGTAGCATAAGGAGTGGTGGTTCAGATAGGTGAAAACTTCCTTCTGTAAATAGAATTTAAAGAATGTTGTTCGTTTTATACTTTCGTCTAACCTGGAACTCTTTCAAAAACCATTAACTGTATTTTACAACTAAAATTGACATATAATGAACTATACCATAAGAAATACGGTACAATTTCAAAATTGATTAAGGATCAGTTGGAATATATGTTTCATGGTATGATGTTCAGGAGATATGTTTTAAAGTAGTTGGATTTACTACAATGTAAACTCAAATGTTTCTTTGTATCTTTGATGAAAATTTTCGAGCATATTTTTAACTCTAAGATAAGACTAACGAAATCATATATATATATGTATATATATATTTTAAATGGGAGGAATCACTATGCCTGCTATCAACTCAGCAGTTAGTTAATCTAGCATTAAAGCACTTTATTGCTCGACTCAATGACTAGTGAAAACTCCCATAGCAAACACGCATATGGTTTGAGGTTCGAATCCGATGAGATCAATTTTCTAATCTCACGAGTGGATGGCATATGGCAGAGTTATATCTATGAAGGACAATATGAACTTCAAAAATATCGCATTTTCAAGTGGAAAATGTTTTAAAATGAATGGGACTGCTTGCTCAAACTAGACAGTATGCAAGACGAGTAAAGGCCACAAAAATTACAAAATGAAAATTAAGTATTAAATATGTAATAAAAATCAAATCACATTAGTTTAATATTGTAATAAATTTATGTCAATTTTTTTAATCCCCAAATTTAAAGCAATGGTTCACATGGTTTTTATTGATTAATAATTTTGCTCTTCATGCCTGATAATAATAATTACTAAAAATATATGTTGCTCCAAAGAGGCTTGCACATTTTGATACATAATTTTGCAGCGACTACATCTAGTTGTTCAGCAGTTCTTAAAAAATTATATTTATGTCATAATGTACGGCATTATTCAATTCCTTCTATTAACTCACACTCTTCCTATATATATCTTGTTCAAATTTTCAATCGTTAATAAAATACTTTTTATTCATCCACTCAAGTTCAAATACATTTTTTTGAACTTGTAATGGATGACGGTTGATGTTAATAAAGTTTTTTCAAATATTATTTCAGTAATTCAATTTAATTAATTAAGTTTAGTTTTTTTTAAATTTAAATTGCATGTATTTGTCAATAAATGGCGCCAGATAAACTTAAAAAAAATGAATAAAAATTATTTATAAACGTCTTTCTGCAATATAGTAAAAAAAAAAGGAGGAATTCCCTTAAAATTTTTTTTATATTACTTGTTTTTTATAGGGTGACATCAATTGCGAAAATAATGTACGTAACATGTAACTGTATAAACAGTTGAAGAATCGACCCTAAATTTTTATATTTCTAGCTTCATTGATAAAAAAGTCCACGCCAAACATCCTTAAAAAAGCGTTAGTATTTATGCAGTTTATTCCCTCTTTAAGATTAAAACAAATCAAGGCATTGACAATGTTATTAATAGAATTTTGAGAGAACTCCCGCTTAAAGTAATTTTCAATCTTTTTAATATTACTGAATCTGTTATATTATTGTTCTGTGTTTCTGTCTATGCTAATATTTTTATTGTGCTGAAACTTTTTCGAAAAGTTAATTACATTTTGTTTGTTAGAGTAGACATGCAATAAACTATTGCTCAAAAAAATCCGACACAATTTTAAATAGATAAATGATCAGTTGGAATATGCATTTAATTATTTGGCGATATGTTTCTAAGTTGTTGTATTTTCTACTGTGAACACTCGAATACTTCTTCGATATTAAGGAACATTTTACAACATTTTTGCTTTCAGAAGGAACTGAGGAGACGATTTCTTTTTTTCAAAACAAGATGATGCTCCATGCCACATTTTGAAAACAGCAATAAGTTGATCTGGCAATAAATTAACTACACTGTTTGATGCGTGACACATACACTAGCAGAAAAGCGCATAAATACCGTCCATGAGGACAGAGGTTCGTATCCACTGGAGGCCTTTTTGCAATTTTACTTCACAGAAACTAGGATATTTGTTGGGGACAATGACAATGCATGTAAAGCAACATCGCATCGGTAATCGGGTCGCCCGGTGTGAAATGTTCGTAAATCCCTAACACAGAAAATTGAATTATAAATGCTCTATTATATTATATTTTACTCTAGCTGTTTTCAATATACTAAAATAATTTTCTTCACAAATGACATCATTTTGATGTTCCGATTCTACAAGCCTTGTTTGACGGCGATTCATATGCTTCCTTATTTTTATTTCCATCATTTTTTAAAGAGGTTTCTGAAAGTTAAATTATTAATATCAGATAAAATAAATCAATAAGAATAAAATATAAATTTAATTAACTAGAAAGTAACATGATTGTTTTTTTTTTAATTTCTTACAGATTAAATGGTAATTCACTAAAACCCCTATACATTTCAACGTATAATACAGGGTTTAAAGATCGCTGTTCTGTTAAGATACTTGTATGTAATGTGTAATTTGTAAACGTGTAATTTCAATAATTCTAGGTACTTTCTAACTGATTCCTATAACGTGAGCTTATTTAAATTGTATGAATTTCCGATTTCGTAATATATTTTTTAAATGAAAATTATAAAATGATTTAAAATCATTAGATTAAACTTGGAGTTTAGGATATATTTCATATCACTTTAAAGTTTATTTCTTACGTTTTAAATAATAAATGATTTTTATTCGTATTATCTGCATCAGTGGTTTTATGAACGCTTTCTTTAAAACCGTCTGTAAGAGACGGTGTGTGTATGAAATAAGATTATTATTTTTGAACATAAAATTAATTATTTTAATCCCACTCAAATGAGGCTTTGAGTCGTTAAGGAACATTTTCCAGAATATTTTTTTTTTTAGAAAACGGTAGGGACTGGGGAGATGATTTAATATTTCCGAATAAGAATATGTTGCATGCCGCATTTCGAAAACTGCAGTAATTTAATCTAAGCATCTGCAACTTTATTGCCCGACACACCTGTACTGGTTGAAACGTGCGTAGCTAGCTCAGTATGAAATGCTGAGGTTCGAATTCCTTGCTGAAACTTTTGCTATGTCACCTTTCAGAACAAGGAGATTGGATGGCGATAATAACAAAGTGTGTAAAGCATCTCAGTCCGGAAATTAGGTTACCTGGTGTGATTTGTCGAATTTTCTCCATACAACACGAAAACTCAGAACTGTCACCTTTAAAATCCACCAGATAAAACTGTCTTACCTACAATACTGATCGGAGAATAATGACAGGTAATGGCTTTCATGACGCCCAACTAAATTCCACTTGTTTTTATTTGACTTATCGGAGGCTACAAAGATCTGGTGAATGGATTAAAGTGTGAAGGAAATACAGCACTGTTTACAAATATTTATTTTTAAAAATCGTATTTTAAACACATTTTAGAACTTTTTATACATACCAAATTGATACTGCTTCATCTTCATTAATTATGTTGATTTTTAAATCTCCTGTCTCGCTTCCAAGCGCCTTCAAAAAAAAAAGATTCTAAAACCCCTTGCTTCCTATTTTCAATTCTAAAAAAAGCATATAATACCTTAAATGATAATTCTTTTTCGTACAAGTAAGTAATAGACTCATTTTTACTCCCTGAGCGCACCTACAGTTTGAAATGCATGCATATATATTTGTTTAATAACTAATTGAACTACTAAATATTAATAATTTGAACTAATTGTTTAATATAGCTGTTTTTAGAGGATTATTGTCGACTGAAAATATATAATATTTATTAACAAACGCTGCAATGAGAATAAAACTGAATGTTAGTTAAAAATATTGGAATGTATGGTTTTTGCACGTTATTTATACATAATTCATATTACAATGTGGGTGCCTTAACGGCCGAGTGGCTAGTGCCGGTGGTGTCATGGATGTTTGTAATGGTTCGGAATCCACTTTAAAACGTAGGTCCCTGTGTGTGTGTGTGTGTGTGTGTTCATTGACGAAAGGGGAATTAGGAGACACTGAGTAATATGCTGCGTTGTCCAATGTGGTGTGCATCCATTTTGGAATATGTCCAATTTGGTGCGTTGCAGTCACTGCTTTGAGAAACGAGTAGAATGAGTAGAAATTTTAAGAGCCAGAAACCAGGAGATTGGAAAGTAATTAATATTAATAGATGTATTCAAATTGTTGAAGGAAATGTACAGCTGGGTTCTCATTTAGATTTTTATAGCATTTTCATCAATGATTTAGTCATTTTCATATTCAATATATATCTTAAAGTTAGTACCGTTTCCACGACGTTTACTTCACGAAGACAAAAAATAATACCCTATTTTTCACATGCCACAAACTTATTTAAGTTACTATAAGGACTGTTTAATCAAAACGAAAATAAATCTTAATGTTCACAAAACAGAAGCTGTACTTTTCGTTAACAAAAAAAAAATTTTTCACTTAAAAATATCAGCATCTTTAATAAACCTTTTAATTGATCTAATGAATTTAAATATATCATAAGTCTTCTTAGTAAATCACAGCTCGTCTTCTATTCCCTCATTCATTGAATCTTTAAAAAATCGTCTTTTGCAATAAAATTTTTATTTACATATATGAAATACGTCCTGTAATTTCCTATGCTAAACCGATTTGGGGCTCTTCAAAACTCATAAATATGCAAATCATTGAAAGTCGTAACAAATGATTACAAATTACGCTATAATACCTTAGTTTAGCAGACATGGGATATGCAATTGACCTCACTGGTATGAGGAAATTTATTTTTAAAATCAGTACTATTTTTGCAATTCTATTCCAAACACTGAAAATCGAGCCTTAAAATGAGCTTCCAAATTATGATTTTCCCTTGTTTGAAAACAGCACGCGGTGCAGAGCTGTTCTTATTATAATAAACAGATTCTCTTCACAAATGACTTGATTGTGATGTTCCAATTCTGCAAACCTTATCTCACGAGTATTCATCAGTTTCTTATTTCTGCAAAAATATTTTTTCTATTTTTTTCCCCGTAATTTTGATATAAATTTCCTAAAATTAAAAAATTATAATATGACACCAAATAAATCAATAATAGTAAAATAGAAATATAATTATTTTAAAAAATAATTCTTTTTCTTTATTACTTAAGGGTTTTAAAATTAAATATATAAAATGACTTCAACCTTTAATCATCTTGATTGAAAAACATATTAACCTCGGATTTCAGGATGAATTTCATATCACTTTAAAGTTTAATTCTTACGCTTTAAATACTAAATGATTTTTTTTAAGCGTGGCCGTATTTCTTGGAATTTAACGCCGATATCTTAAAGGCCATCTATAATTGGTGGTTTGTGTGTTAGAAAAAAAAAACATATTGTAATTCTTCTTCTAATTGAATGGGTTATAAATTGTCCTAAGCTTATTATAGTTTCGTTTGTTCCGAAACTCATTCAAAACGTTATTAACAATTTTTTTATTAAAATAGAGGTATAATTAATTATTCCTTAAAAACACTGGCACAATTTTATGGAGATAGAACTTCAGCTGCAGTATGCATTTCATAATCTGTTTTTTGCCAATATGCACTCAAGAGCGAAAACATTATGACCACCCCTACATTTTGCAATGAACTCGCCTGCATGACGTGGAAGGCCCGTGATCAGGTGGAAGTGGTATTTAACTGGTATTAAGTGGTGGTATTAATCCATGCCAAGACGGGTTGAAGCTGTGTTGCGCGCCAAAGATGAGCCAACTCGTTATTGACAGGTGGTCATAATGTTTTGGCTCTTGAGTGTATTTAAATCTAATGAATTTCATCTTCTTTATTTTGTTCAGTAAACTTAAAACTATAAAATGATTTAAATCTTTAATAGTCTTGATTTCCAATCATTAGTTTAAACATGGATTTTATAATGTATTTCATATCACTTTAAAGTTTAATAAGCTTAGTTCTTGCGTTTTAAATATTAACAGATTTTTAAAAGCTGCCTTACATTTCTGTTTCATCCAGAGTAACTTTCTTGAAGGCCGTGGCGGTCTGTGTTAAAAAAGAGATTGTTGTAGTTTGTCGGAAGACATTTTTTATGTTAAAACCGATCGTCAATTATAGTAATTATTTTATTTATTTTTAGTTTTGAAGACATTTCGAAAAATTAATCATAGTATTCTTTTTTATTACAGTAGACGTACATATATGTTGCATTCCTTAAAATATACGACACATTTTTAAAAAGGTAAAGGATCAATTGGAGTATGCATTTAATGATCTGGGATCTTCTTTTGGCAATATGTTTGAAGTTGATGAATTTTATGCTTTCACCTACAAGTATTGGCATCTATCATAATAAACATTTTAATCGGTCTAATGAAACTAAATTTATCATAGACTTTTGTAATAATTTCTATAAAACGCAGCTCGTTTTCTGTACTCTCATACTTCGAATCTATGCAAAATCGTCTCATTCAAATAAATTTTTAATTTACAAATTTAGTCCATTGAAATTATGTAGTAGTATGTTCCAGTAATTTCCTATGTTAAACCGATGAGAGGCTCTTCAAAAGCCATAAATGTGGAAATCATTCAAATTACTGAAATTGTTTTAAAGAATGATTACAAATTACACTATAATTAATACCTTAGGTAAGAGGACATCGGACAAGCAATCGACCTCCCTGGTATGAGGAAATTTATTTTTAAAATCTGTACTAAATTTTACAATTCCATTCCTAACACTGAAAATCGAATCTTAAATGTTCCTCCAAATTTTGATATTCCATTCTTGGAAAAAAGAAAAGGGCCCTGAACTGTTTTTAGCATAATAAACAAATTCTATTCACAAATGACTTCCTCTTGATTTTCCAATTCTGAAAACCTTATCTCACGGGGATTCATCAGTTTCTTATTTCCGCAATAAATATTTTTCTTTTTTTTTTCCTTTGAATTATGAAATAAATTTCCTAAATTAAAAAAAAAAACTACATTACATGAAATAAATCAATAATAATAAAATACAAATATAATAAATTAAAAAATATATTTTTTTTTTTCAATTTCTGAATGGTTTTTTAATTTAAATTTATAATACTGACTTAAATCATTATTCATCTCGATTTAAAATCATATTAAACTCGAATTTCAGAATGTATTTCGTGTCACTTTAAAGTTTAATTCTTTCGTTTTAAATATTAAATGATTTTAAAGCACGCTATATTTTTCGTCTCAAAGTTTCCTTGGTTTTCTGAAAGGCCGTCTAAAGTGGTGGTCTGTGTGGAAAAAAGATATTGTAGAGTATTGGGAATTTTTTATTTTGCTGTTAAACCGATTGTAAATCGTGTTAATTGTTTTATACTTTCATTAGGTTGTAACTCTTTAAAAAATCAACATTGGAATAGATGGATAATAAATTGTCCCTCAAAAAAGAAATAAATAAAACAGATTTAAAGAGATAAAGGATCAGTTGGAGTATATATTTAATGATGTGGGGATATGTTTTGGACAGTGTTCTAACTTGCTGTATTTTCTATCATGAACATTCGAATACTTCTCTGAGATCTTAATGCCCTTTTTTCACATTCGAAGGAACTGGAGAGATGATAAAAAACTTTAAAACAAGATTAAAGACATTTTTTAAAACAAGATGATTCTGCCTACCACATTTGGAAAACAGCAGTAAATTAATCTAGATTTAAACTAACTACACCTTTATTGCGTGATATTTGGACGAAAACGCGCATAGCTACCGTTCATGAGAACTGAGGTTCAAATCCTGTGGCAGCCTATTTGAAATTTCTCCTCTCAGAAAGAAAGATATTTTATAGCGATAGTGACAATCCGTATAAAGGAACATAGCATCAGTAGTCGGGTTGGCTAGTATGAGTTGTTCGAATTTTCTCCCATTCAACACGCAAATTCAGAACTGTTACCCTTAAAATTCACCAGGAGGCACTCTCCTACCCTTAAAAAGGCAAGCAGTTGGTAGGCAGTTATTGAGGTATATATATATGGAGCTATGATCTATATATATGATAATATATGAGACCCAACCATGGTCCACTCTGGCTGGTTGCTGGCTACATAGAACTATTTAAGGAATAAAGTGTGGAGAAAATACAATAAAATTTATAAATGTTTTATTTTTAAAATCCCATTGTTAATACTTTTTGTGACGTTTTATAGATTACAAAAAATATATTGCTTCATTTTCATTAGTAACGTATGGAAAAGTACTGTTTCTTCAATACAATTCTACTTTCGTTAAGACAAAAATTAATATTATATTTTTACACATCCTTGAAACTCATTTTAGTTACCACAAGGACTTTTTTAATCAAATGAAAATAAATTATTTACTAAACAGAAGCAGTATTTTCCATTTATAATAAGAGATTTTTCACCTCCAAATATCACTGTCTATAATAATTTTTTAAAGGGTCTAACGAATTTGAATACATCAATGTCCTTCGTAATAAATTCAATGAAACACGGCTGGTCTTCTATTCACTCGTCCAGTGAAAATAAAGTCATCTCTTGCATATAAATGTTTAATTTCCATATAATGGATTCGTCCAGTAATTAATTGTGCTATAACGGTTGAGGTGGCCTCAGAGGGCTTTATAAAAAAAAAAAAAATTGTTGCTGTAAATTTTTGTCGAAGAATTAAATAGAAACGTTAACTGACTCATAATTCAGCTCATGGCATATATTTCCCTCTTATATTTTATAACAATTATTAAATATTTTTTTAACTGAGAGGATCTCTATGGTTTGTGTCAATATTATCAATCCATGTATTCGAACTGTTAAAGCAGCTGTACCGCAGGGTTCTCTTTTATATTTTTGCAGCCTTTTCATAAATAATTGATCTCAATCCAGATCATATGGTTAGGTACTGTTTCAAAATGAAGCTCAAGTTGCGAAGACAAAAAC
Source organism: Caerostris darwini (assembly GCA_021605075.1). NCBI lineage: Eukaryota > Metazoa > Arthropoda > Arachnida > Araneae > Araneidae > Caerostris > Caerostris darwini. The sequence continues at coordinate 17,751 of BPLQ01001015.1, forward strand.
TAGTACGTTATTTGTCTCATCTTCGAATCTTACTTAAGTTACTATTAAAAACTGGTTAATCAAATAGAAAATAAAATAAAATTTTCTAAAATGAAGCAAGACTTTATATTAATAACAAATGATTTTTCTCCTACAAATATCACCATCTATAATAAAGCTTTTGATTGGTCAAATGAAATTAAATATTTCATGAGCCTTCGTAATAAATCATAAATATTCTTCATTTAAAATATTCTTCTTGAAAGCAATCTAAAATGGCGGTTTGTGTGAATAAAATGATTTTTGTGGGTTATTGGCAGATTTTTTTTTTTTTAATTTGCTGTTAACCTCGTTTCAAGTTATATTCATAGTTTTATTTCAATTCCTACTATTAGTTCACACTCTCCCTATATATATATCTTGTTCAAATTTTCAATCGTTAATAAAATATTTTTTATTTCTCCTTTCAAGTTCAAATACATACATTCAACAATTGATGTTAATACTGTTTTTTTCAAATAATAATTCATTAATTAAATTTATTTAATTAATTTTAGGTTTTTTAGATTTAAGTTGCGTGTATCTACCAATATATGGCCCCAGATGTAAGAGAAAAATTACAACTTTATTTATAAAGGACTTTCTGCAATATAGTGGGAAAAAAGTAGGAATTGACTTTAAATTTTTTTTTTTTTTTTATATTACTGGTTTTTTATTTAGTTCTGGCACTTTTCTAAGGACAATTAACAGTATATGATTAGGGTAGACGTATAATACTCTATTACTTAAAAAATCCGGCACAATTTTAAAAAGAAAAAGGATCAATTGGAATATGCATTTGAGGATCTGGTCATCTGTTTTTCCAAGTTGCTGTAATTTCTACTGTGACACTCGAATACTTCTTTGAGACTTTAATGAGCATTATCCATTTCATTATCCTTTCGCTTTCGGAATTGGCTGAGGAGATGATTTCATTTTTCAAAACAAAATGCCACACGCCTAACAATAAAATAAATGCACCGTTATATACACTGGCACAATTACAATTTTGAGGTTCGAGTCCGCTGAAAGCCTTTTTGCAATTTTACCTCTCCGAAACAAGACGATTGGATGGCAATAATGACAATGTGTTGAAAGCCAAAAAATCGCGTCGGTAGTCGTGTTGCCTGCCCGGTATGATTGTTCGTAATCTTTCGTTTTTTAATATGAGTTAAAATAAACCTAAATACACTAAAAAATAAAAATACTTTGTTTGACGGCGGTTTAATTATTTCAATTCCTATTTCCTTTTTTTATTTTAACTAAAAAATAAAAGTAACAAGATCTTTTTTTATAAATTTCTTATTGATGAAATAGGAAGAGACAAACCTTTCTACATTTCAATGATTAATACAATGTTTAAATGTCTCTGTGAGGCCAATTTACTGTAAACGCGTAATTACAATAATTCTAGGCACATACTAATTCATATAAATTGAGCTTATTTAAATTTTATGAATTTACTATTCTTCAATATATTTTTCAAATTAAAATTATAAAATGATTTGGCCCCATCTTGATTTAAAATCATTATATTAAACTTTTATTTTAGAAGAATTTCATATCAAAAAGTATAATTCGAACGTTTTAAATAATGAATGATTTTTAAATTATCGTGGTTTTTCTTTTCAATTTATTTGCTTTTTCATTAAAGCCATGTGAAGTGGCTGTCTATGTTAAATAAGAGTTTTTAGGTTATAACAAGTTTGTTGTTTTTAAATAACAACAAAATTTAAGTTAATCGTTTTACTCTTACATTAACTCTGAAACTCTATCAATCTGTAATTAACTGCTTAATTTTTATTGACATAAAGGTATAAATTTACAACAAATAAATGTTGGGTTTTATGTCGCTCTACGGTCATCTTGTGCACACTTTCGGAACTGGCAAACCGGGACCTACAGTTCGTGGATTTCGAAAAACAAACATCCACGCCACCGCCTAGGATTAAAATGAAGCCTTCGGTACCAACAGCCAGATTAGCCAGTTTTCAGGCCGCCAACAAAGAAAGGTCCGCTAGAAAGCCTGTTTTGCAATTTTAACTCTCCGAAACAAGACGATTGGATGGCAATAATGACTGTGTGTAAAACAGCATCGCGTCGGCAGTCGTGTTGCCTGCCCGGTATGAGCTGTTCGTAATAATATGAGATAAAATAAATAAATAAAAATAAAAATATGGATTTAATTAACTAAAAAGTAACAAGATTGCTTTTTATAAATTTCTTATTGATGAAATAGGAAGAGACAAACCTTCTCTACATTTCAATGACTATAACAATGTTTAAATGTCTCTGTGAGGCCAATGTACTGTACCGCATAATTACAGTAATTCTAGGCACATACTAATTCATATAACATGAGCTTACTTAAATTTTATGAATTTACTATTCTTCAATATATTTTTCAAATTAAAATTATAAAATGATTTAAAACACTTATACCATCTTGATTTAAAATCATTATATTAAACTTTTATTTTACAATGAATTTCATATCACTTTAAAGTATAAATCGAACGTTTTAAATAATGAATGATTTTTAAATTATCGAGGTTTTCTTTTCAATTTATTTGCTTTTTTATTAAAGCCATGTGAAGTGGCTGTCTATGTTAAATAAGAATTTTTTAGGTTATAACAAGTTTGTTGTTTTTAAATAACAACAAAATTTACGTTAATCGTTTTACTCTTACATTAACTCTGAAACTCTATCAAAAAGTAATTAACTCCTTTTTTTTATTGACATAAAGGTATAAATTTACAACAAATAAATGTTGGGTTTGATATGTCGCTCTACGGTCACCTTGTGCACACTTTAGGCTAAGCAAACCGGGACCTACAGTTCGTGGATTCCGAACCACCAACGAACATCCACGCCACCGCCAGGATTCGAAACTGAAGCCTTCGGTACCAACAGCCAGAGCGCTAGCTAGTTGGCCATCAGGCCGCCAACAAAGAAAGGATCACTTAGAATATATATTTAATGATGAGGTCTTCTTGGAATCTACTTTTGGCAGTATGGGATTGCAGTACGGCCTATTTACGGAATTAGAGTGTGAAGAATATACAATACCGTTTATAAATATTTTATTTTTGAAAATCACAATGTAAACACATTTTAGAACTTTTTACAAATCTTCATTAATTATGTTGATTTTTAAACCTCCTGACACGCTACCAGACACCTTCGCAAAAAAACTCCAAAAACGCCTTGCTTCACATGCGGTTTTCGAAAAATAGCATATCATACCATAACAGATAATGCTTTCGTACAAGAAACGAATTATATTTCGATATACACCTTTTAGAGGCTAATGGGTTTGCCGTAACAATTCAATACGTTTTGAACAAATTCAGTAACAAATAAAAAAATTATAATTGAAACAATAAACAAGTAACATAAAAAAATTTTTTTTGATTAAATTCCTACTTTTTTTTCACTATATTGCAGAAAGGTCTTTTACAATTAAAATTAAAATTTTCCTCTCACATCTAGCGCCATCTATTATTAGATACATGCAACTTAAACCTAAAAAAACTAAAATTAATTAATTAAATTTAATTATTGAATTAATATTTGAAAAATCTGTATTGCCATCCAGTGTCATCCACTACAAGTTCAAAAAATATATTTGAACTTGAGTGGATGAATAAAAAGTATTTTATGAACGATTGAAAATTTGAACAAGATATATATAGGGAGAGTGTGAACTAATAGTAGGAATTGAAATAAAACTATGAATACAACTTGAAATACGGTTAACAACAAATTAAAAAAAACTGCCAATAACCCACAAAAATCTTTTTATTCACACAAACCACCATTTTAGATGGCTTTCAAGAAGAATATTTTAGACGAAGAATATTTATGATTTATTACGAAGTCTTATGAAATATTTAATTTCATTTGACCAATCAAAAGCTTTATTATAGGTGAAAAATCAATTTGTTATTAATATGAAGACTTGCTTCATTTTAGAAAAATACTAGGAATTGGAAAAATAGGAAACCAATAGTAGGAATTAAAAAAAAAAACCAATTATAAGAGTTTTTTGTTTATTTATTTACTGTTACAGTTACGTAATATTTGCTTTTGAAAATCCTAACATATGCTATTCATGTATTTTTATAGACTGCAAAATTTCGATGGTGTATCCAATAATTTTTTTTTTTTTTCTCATCTAAATGGTCTGAAATACTCTTTATGGTGAAGTACGGCACAAAAATAAATGTGTTTGCAATATTAGTTAAGAGAAATAATATATTTTATTTTTTATTTAATCTACTAGATAAATCATTAATAAAAATCCACTCTTCATTATAACTGAACATTGAATAATTATGTATATATTGTGGTAACTAAAAAGTTTTAAATAATGTTTCACTTTTAAATCGCCACAGTCGTGGTTGAATTTTGCAAAGTTTATACCTCTTCTCTTTTCCAATTCCAAACTGTTTATTAGGGTAGTATAAAAAATTAAGACAACATTGAATTTTTCTTTTCAAGCCGCCAATGAATTCAATAGAGTCCTTAAAAACTCATTGCCCTCCATGTATATTTAAAAAAATTATTAATTATTATTTAACTGTTAGGAAACGTGTAGTTAGTGTCAATAATCTTGATTCATAGATCCGAACTGTAAAAATAGGGGAATCTGAGGGTTCTCCTTTATATCTTAACCTAAATTATTAATATACCCTAACCGTCATTAAACTTCGTTATTAAACATTTATCTCACTCCAGATCTTAAGATTAATTACAATTCCGACGAAATAGCTCAACTATGCAATGACAAAAAATCATATTATATTGCAAACATAATACAAACTGATTAACACTACCATAAGGACTAGCTAATCAAATAGAAATTCTCTGATGGGTTTTTAAATTTAATATGTATAGTGATCAACTTGATTTATAATCATAATTAACTTGGATTTCAGAATGTATTTCATATCACTTAAAGATATAATTTTAACATTTTAAATATTAAATGATTTTAAGGTGAGTGATAAATTGGTTTCTCCTTGTCGTTTACTCTTTTTAAGACCCGCTACTATGTTTGTCAGATTGTAAAAATATATTTTTGATTTTTTCGTTTCGAGATTTTTTAAAATTTTTAACGTGGTAGTACTTATTAGTAGATTTATAGATAGCAGATTTATTATTTCGTGAGTTGTGAAAGTTTTGCACAATAGTATTTATAGTATTTTGTTGATTAAAGTGTTTACAGTAATTTGTTTATTATTATTATTTTTAAGAAATAGTTTACTATACAATTAAACGTTTCCTGAAGCAGTCCGCCGCAGTTTTAAAGAAAAAAAGAATCATTTGGAGTATGCATTTAATGATCTGGGGATCTGTTCTTGGCAATATGTTTTTAAGTTTCTGTATTTCCTACTATGAACACTCGAATTGTAAACATTCTGATGAACATTTTTCAGACCTACTTTTCACTTTCAGAAGGGACTGAAGAGATGATTTCCTTCTTCAGAAGAATCTGTTGTTCCATGGCCCATTTTGAAAACAGCAGTAAGCCAATCTAGCAGCACTTGCACCCTTTATTGCATGCCACGTACACTACTAGAAACGTGCATTGCTACCGTGTAGGAGGGTAGAAGTTTGAATCCGCTAGCGATATTTTTGCAATCTCACTTTTCAGAAACCAGTTGATTGGAAAGAAATAATAACAATGTAAATAAAGCAACACCTCATCAGTAGTCGTTTTGTCTTTTGTGAATCGTTCGAATTTTCTGCCATACAACATACAAATTCCGATATGGTACCCTTAAAATTTACCAGAAGGCCCTGTTCTACCCTTAGAAACTGTCATTGGCAGTTAATATCATGTGAGAAACCCAACTGTTATTCAATAGCTTCTATCTAATTCGTAGGCGGCTATATAGGTTTAGCTAAACTGTTAAAGTGTGAAGAAAATACAATATCATTTATAAATATTTTATTTTTAAAATCGTATTGTAAACACATTTTGATGATTTTTGATAAATTGCAAAATGATACTGCTTCATCTTCTTTGATTATGCGGATTTTTTAAATCTCCTGTCTTTCTCCCGAAATTCATGAATTCGTATTCCCAAAAAAGTACAGCGTGCTTTAATCGATTATACTTTTATACAAAAAAAAGTATGTTTATAATTTATGCCTTTTCTAGATTTAGCGGATTTGGCGTAAGAATTCAGTATGTTTAAAATAAAACTAGTTAAAAACGAAAACAAATTCACAATTTAGACATAAAGAAAATCAGAAGTTATAAAAATTTTCGGATTATTTTCTTATAGCAAAAAATATTTTAAAGCTCCATTACATAATAATTGCTTTTCAATATACTATCATTTACTTAAGTTTAAAAATTATAGAATCTTATTCATATATTCCAAACATACAAGCGGCTAAATAAAATTTTCTTTCTCTGTTTTAAAGAGCCTTAATTACCCTTTAAATTACTAAAGAAATTTTAAGCCACATTCTCCTTAATGTAATATTCCCATTTGCAACGTTATTGATTCCATCATTAAATACGTTTATTTTATTCCTTCCTGTAAAATACCTAAAATTCTCTGAATATCAAAATTAGGAAATAATACATTTCTTATATCACATTATGGACCGATTTCTTTAAGTTAAATTACTGAAATGTAATTCTTAGATGCTTTAAAAGAAATCTTCTGAGAAGCTAAATTCTTATCTCTTTGCAAAATTGGATGAACTTAAAATGTTTCTGAGGGTTTCATAAAAAATCAAGACACATCTGTTGTTTTCCTAAATTTTGCCGAATTGAAATAATAAATAAATTAAAGAAGATAACTGACTTATCATTCAGCACATTGCATATATTTTCCTTTCATATATTATAACAATTATTAAATGTGTTTTTCAACTGAGAATAATTCTGTAGTTACGGTCAATAATATTAATTCATGTATTCAAACTGTTAAAGCACCTGTACCGCAAGTTTCTCCTTATTCTTTTATATTCTTCTCATAAATAATTTACATCAATCCAGATCGTAAATTTAGGTACCGTTTCCACAATACAATTCAGTTTTGCGAAGACGAAAGCTCATACGATATTTTACTCATCTGTCAAATTTATTTACTTTAATATAATGACAGCATAATCAAAACGAAAATAATCTTTAATTTTCACAAAAGTGAATCAGTACTTTACATTAAAAATAAACGATTTTTTTCTACCAAATATCACCATCTATAATAAACCTTTAATTTGTCTAATGAAACGAAAATATCATAAGCCTTCTTAATAAATTCAATTTTCATTAATTTTTTTAAGTTTATCTGGCGCCATCTATTGGTAGATATATGCAACTTAAAACTAAAAAAACTAAATTTAATTACTGAATTATTATTTGAAAAAACTGTATTAACATCAAGTGTCATCCCCTACAAGTTCAAAAAAATGTATTTGAACTCGAGTGGATGAATAAAAAGTGTTTTATGAACGATTGAAAATGCGAACAAGATATATATAGGGAGAGTGGCAGCTAATAGAACAAATTGAAATAAAACATAGCTTGTCTTCTATTCCCTCATTCATCAAATCTATAAAAAATTGTCTCTTATCGTCTTAATTTACATATATCAAATTTGTCCAGTAATTTAATATGCTAAACCGATTTAGGGCTCTGTAAAATAAAATAATAATTAAATAATACAAATTACGCTATAACACCTTACGTAAGCAGACATAAGACTCACAATTGATCTAACTGGTATGAGGAAATTCATTTTTCATTGTTTGAAAGTAGTAAACTATACAAAGCTGTTGTTGTTGTTGTTATCGTGTCCATGGATTTAAAATATAAATATTAAAGTTAGATCAAGTCAAAAATCTTTACGATAGCGCGCCGCTAGCAATGGCGCCGCTTCACTATACATGACTTCTCTTACGTTAGCCTCGATTGGCACTATACCCAATAGCAAAACATGGGGAGTGACTGCTAGGCACTCTAGAATGTGCTTAGGTGTTAGGAAAGCGTTGGGGCAATTTCTGCAGTGGATGCATTCCCTGTTCTTGTCTGAGAGAATCTTCAACCCTCTGTAATGATTAGTTCTGAGTCTGCTAATAACTCATGTGAACTTATTAGGGCAGTTGAAGTCCGCTATTAGTGTTGTTCTTAAAGTTATGAGGAATTAGTCGACTTTTGGCAACTGCGTTAGCATCTGCAAGTGTGATGGTAATCTTAATATAATACACAAATTCATAATGAATTTCTTTTGATGTTGCAATCCTGCAACCTTCATCTCACGATGATTCATCAGTTTCTTATTTCTGCATTTTTTTTTCCTCTTAATTTTTCAAATACACTCATGTCCATAAATTAAGGATAGTTCAGAATCACACAGAAATTGAACTCTAAAATAAAAATTTCACCTGTAGAATTATCACGCACATCTTGAAGAAGAATATGCAAATTACGGGAAACCACCAGATGGCGCGGATAGTACGTCACAATGACGAGAGTGTAAGAGAGGGGTATTTAAGGAATGGTGGCAAAGAAGTAAAATTGTTCACAAGCGCTTTAAAAGCTATTCAGTGCAATAACCGCATAGTTATGGCACAAAGGAAGCATTTGGATGATTTTTTACGTGGTAAAATTATCGGACGACTGGAATGTGGACGTACCCAGCTGGGCGTTGGAATCGCCCAGAGTGTCATCTCCAGGCTTTGGCCACGATTCCAAGATGATGGTAATGTGAGTAGAAGTTACAGCACAGGTCGCCCCCGAGTTACAACGCCGAATGAGGACCGGTATTTAGCAGTTACTTCCAAAAGAAACAGACGGAGCACAACATCAGACTTGGCTCGTCAGCTCTCTTCAGCTACCGGTACGACAGTTTCAAGACAGACCTTGTACAGACGCTCAGGGCACATTGGTCTATATGCTCGTAGGCCTGTCAGATGTGTTCCACTTACCGCGACTCAGTGTCGCCTACGATTAACCTGGAGTAGAGAGCATGCATTGTAGACACTGTAACAGTGGTCTTGTGTGATGTTTTCCGACGAGTCCAGGTTTAGTTTGCAGTCTGATTCTCACCGGACATTCATATGGAGAGCGCCAGGTACTCGTTAACACCAAGAGAACACCATTGAACGACAACGTTACGGTGGTGCAGGATGGCTCGTTTGGGGAGGAATTATTCTTGGTTCCAGAACTGACCTGCTTGTTCAGAGTGTAACGATGACAGGTCACATCTATCGGGATGTCATTCTGGAACATCATGTACGTTTGTTTCGGTGCGCCATGGGTGCTGAATTTCTGTTCATGGATGACAACGCCCGTCCTCACCGTGCAAACATTGTAGACGAATGCCTTCAATTGGAGGATATCACCCGTATGGATTAGCCAGCATACTCACCGGACTTGAATCCAATAGAGCATGTGTGGGATATGCTTGGCAGACGAATTGCAGCCCGTCAACCCCCTCCCACCTCTCAACTGGAACTTCGGAGGGCATTTCTTGATGTGTTGTGTAATATTCCCCAAGATCAGATTGATAATTTGATACTCAGCATGCCTAGGCGTTGTAAGGCCTGTATTGCATCGTCCGGGAGACATACTCCATATTAGCCATCATACTAACCATGTTATACTGTTTTTTGTAAATAGGTTCTTTTTTGAAATTTGCTCCAGGGAGTAAAAATCGCAATTTTTATTAATTATGTCAAACATATAGCATCTTTTTTGCTCTTTACCTTTTCTTTAACAAATAGACTTTACAAATAAGTCAAATTTGTTTTGCTTCTGTCTCTTTCTTTGCCTGAACTTCATTATCCTTAATTTATGGACATGAGTGTAAATTCCCTAAAATAAAATAATATCATATGAAATAAAATAAATGAATAATAATAAATATAAATATAATTAATATATTTATTTCTTAATGATTTTTTTATATTAAATATATAAGGGACTAGTAAATTTTTAATTGTCTTGATTTAAAATCATATTATACTTTTTTTTTCAGAATGTATTTCATATCACTGTGAAGTTTAATTCTTATGTTTTAAATATTAAAAGGTTTTTAAAATTAATCATTATCCTATCGCTGATTACTTTTTTTTTTGTTTCTTAACGACCGTTTGTAATGGATGGTCCCTGTGTTAAATAAAAGCATATTGCAGGTTATAATTTTTTTTTTAGTTTTAATGTTCAACCGATCGTAAATTGTGTTAATCGCATTATAATTTCGTTTGTTCTGAAAAGCTTTCAAATAGATATTAATTTTTTTTTATTAAAATAGATGTAGAAATAACTATTCCTGAAAAACACCGGTAAAATTTTATGGAGATAAAACTTCAGTTGAAGTTCAGTTGAAAATATATTTAAATCCAATGAATTTACTATTCTGTATTGTGTTCAATAAATTAAATATAAACTCATTAATTAAATATTTGTGAAAATTGCAACACCATGAAGGAATCGTCATAATTGAATGAAATTTATACACAGTTGAGTGGTAGTGGTACAAATAAATGATTAAATGTTCAAAGCAAGCAAACAATAACAAGAGATCGGAATCAGAATTTTTGTAGACACCACGCGCCGCAATAAGTGCTGCTACACGACGTGGCATGGAGTCAAACAAATTTTGAATGTCTGCCTGAGGAAGAGCATTCCAGATTGTTTGTATGCGCACCCAAAGTTCGTCTGCAGAAGCAACAGGATGAGGATCACGAGCGAAACGCCGACCAACGAAATCCCACATACGTTCAATCGGCGACATATCCGGGGAATACGCAGGCCAAGGAAGAAGCTGTACCTGCCGCGTTGCAAAGAAGGATTGAACAGTCCTAGCGCTATGAGGGCGGGTATTGTCCTATTGAAATACAGCGCCTGGCAAGCTTTGAAGGAAGGGAACAGCTGGGGGCTGTAGATCATCACTGATGTACCGGTTGCTGTTAAGATTGCCCACAATTCTTAGCAATTGAGATCGTCCATGATATGCTATGGCACCCCAGACCATAACTCCAGGATGTTCGTCCACTGTGGCGCTCGATAATGCAACCCGGAAGGTGGCGTTCACCGGCACAGCGTCTAACATGAATGCGGCCATCATGATACCACAAATTAAAGCGTAATTCGTCAGAAAACACGACATGCTGCCAATCAGCACGCCAGTCTCTATGCTGAGCGGCCCATTGTAGCCGCAGGTGACGATGGTTTAACGTGAGTGGGATCCTGTATAAAGGAGTCCTTGCGCGCAGTCCACGCTGCAGCAGACGTCTACGAATTGATGAAGCACACAATGAAACATCTGATTGACCACTGAGCTGCTAATTGTCTAGAGGAAGTTGTACGGTCCGTCAGCGCCATGCGGACCAGGTGTCTATCCTCGCGAGCTGTTGTCACTCTTCGGGGTCCACTCCCGGATTTCCGAGTTGTCCAACACTCGTCCGTCCACTGCTTCCAAAGACGCCTCACTGTGCTGCTGTTACTCTGCACACGAGCGGCTACTGCGCGATAAGACAATCCAGCTTCACGAAGGCCGATGATTCTCCCCCATTCAAACTCTGTAAGTTGTTCAAAACTCGCTCTCTTTCGTCGAAGAGGCATAAGTAACGATTAAAGCTAACGTTTACCACTAGCAGATAACCACCGATAACTATACACGCCTCGCTACAGCCGTCTATTTATTCCGATCCATCCGCCGTTCAGAGGTCGCTGCTCAGCATACGCATGCGCTACGGATTTGAAATTCTAATCATTTGCATATCATGCGCTAATTTGCATTTCCTGAAAATTTCAGCTCACTCGCGTAAGTCCTTCATGATGTGTCAATTTTCACAAACACGAGTTTATAAAAGAAATATTCGGAGAAGCTAACTTCTTATTCCTCTGCAAATTGGTTGAAATTAAAATTTCCGCGCAATCCAACAATATTTAAATATCACTAAAGCCGATTTTCTAGGTTTTTAAAAAATCAAATAACGTCTGTTGCTTCCCTAAATATTGCAGAAGAATTCAATATAGATGTTAACATATTCATAATTTAACTCATTGCATATATCTCTCTGTAATATATAACCAAAATTATTTAGTCTTTTTTAACTAAGAGGAACTCTGTAGTTACGGTCAATAATAATAATTCATACATTCGAACTGTTAAAGCCGATGTACCGCAGGGTTCTCTTTGAGATTTTTCATAGCCTTTTCACAAATAATTTACCATGATATTTATCATGTTAAATTATTTATGAATTTCTTAAGCTTAGGCACCATTTCCACCACGGTACAGTTGTACTTTCCAAAGACAAAAACTGCTAATTTATTTTAAACATCCTTGAATATTTAAAATAACCATAAGGATTATTCAAGTATAATTGAAAATAAACTTACATTTTCACAAAATAATAAACCTTTTAAAAACCTTTAAAACCTTTAAAGGTTTAGATAAAATAATAATCTATAATAAACCTTTTAATTGGTCTAATGAAACTATCATAAACATAAATTGAATAAAACGCAGCTCATCTTCTATTCTCTCATACATCGAAATGTAAAATCGTCTCATTCAAATAAATTTTTAATATGAAATTCATCCAGTAATTTCCTATGCTAAACCGATTTGGGGCTTTTCAAAACCCATAAATATACAAATCATTCAAAAGATTGAAAATAAAGTCTTAATGAATGATTACAAATGACGCTCTAATACTATACCTTAGATAAGAAGACATCGGACATACAATTGACCTCCTTGGTATAAAGAAATTTATTTTTAAACGCTGTGCTAAATATTTCAATTCCATTCCAAACACTGAAAATCGAACTTTAAAATCATCTTCCAAATTATGACTTTTCATTGTCTGAAAATAGTAAACGGTGCACTTAATATAATAAACAAATTTTTTTCGCAAATGACTTCCCTTTGATGTTCCAATTCTGTAAACGATGATCTCACGATGATTAATCAATTTCTTATTTCTGCAAAAAAATTTATTCTATTTTTTCTCTTAAATTTTTTAATAAATTTCTTAAAATTAAAAAAAAAGTCATATGAAATTAAATAAATCAATAATAATAAAATATATATACAATTAATAAGAAAATAATACATTTCTTCAATGTCTTAATGATTTTTTAAAATTAAATACATAAAGTGATTTTAACCATTAATCATCATGATTTAAAATCATAATAAACTCGGTTTTCAGAATGTATGTCATATCACTTTAAAGTTTAATTCTTACGTTTTAAACATTAAATGAATTTTAAATCTGTTGTTTACATTCTTTTCACTAACATTGTTCTTAAAGACCGTCTGTAATGGGTGGTCTATGCGTCAAAATGTATGGTAAATTAATGTTTTTTAATGTATTGTTGAACTGATCGTAAATTATGTTATTCTTATTATACTTTCGTTTGTTCTGAAACAATCTTAAAAGAATATTAACATTTTTTATTAAGATAGAAGTATAGTTAACTATTCATCAAAAACACCGCCACAATTTAATGGAGCTTCAGTTGGAGTATGCATTTAAATGATGTGGGGATCTGTATTTGTCAATATATTTAAATCCAATGAATTTCCTGTTCTGTATTGTGTTCAGTTAATTAAATATATAGAATGATTCAAATACACTCATGTCCATAAATTAAGGATAATGAAGTTCAGGCAAAGAAAGAGACAGAAGTAAAACAAATGTGACTTATTTGTAAAGTCTATTTATTAAACAAAAGCTAAAGAGCAAAAAAGATGCTATATGTTTGACATAATTAATAAAAATTGCGATTTTTACTCCCGGGAGCAAATTTAAAAAAAGAACCTATTTACAAAAAACAGTATAACAGGGTTAGTATGATGGTTAATATGAAGTATGTCTCCCGGACGATGCAATACAGGCCTTACAACGCCTAGGCATGCTGAGTATCAAATTATCAATCTGATCTTGGGGAATATTACATCACTCATCAAGCAATGCCCTCGAAGTTCCGGTTGACAGGTGGGAGGGGGTTAACGGGCTGCAATTCGTCGGCCAACCATATCCCACACATGCTCTATTGGATTCAAGTCCGGTAAGTATACTGGCCAATCCATACGGGTGATATCCTCCAATTGAAGGCATTTGTCTACAAAGTTTGCACGGTGAGGACGGGCGTTGTCATCCATAAACATAAATTCTGCACCCATGGCGCACCGAAACAAACGTACATGTTGTTCCAGAATAACATCCCGATAGATGTGGCCTGTCATCGTTACACTGTGAACATGCAGGTCAGTTCTGGAACCAAGAATAATTCCTCCCCAAACGAGCCATCCTGCACCACCGGAACTGTGTCGTTCAATGGTGTTCTCTTGGTGATAACGTGTACTTGGAGCTCTCCATATGAAAGTCCGGCGAGAATCAGACTGCAAACTAAACCTGGACTCGTCGAAAAACATCACACAAGACCACTGTTGCGGTGTCCACAATGCATGCTCTCTACTCCAGGTTAATCGTAGGCGACAGTGAGTCGCGGTAAGTGGAACACATCTGACAGGCCTACGAGCATATAGACCAATGTGCCCTAAGCGTCTGTACATGGTCTACCTTGAAACTGTCGTACCGGTAGCTGAAGAGAGTTTACGAGACAGGTCTGATGCTGTGCTCCGTCTGTTTCTTTTGGCAGTAACTGCTAAATACCAGTCCTCATTCGGCGTTGTAACTCGGGGAACAATCTGTAACAATGTGTAACCTGTGTAACCTGTGCTGTAACATCTACTCACATTACCATCATCTTGGAATGGTTGACAAAGCCTGGAGATGACACTCTGGGTGATTCCAAGTTCCTCGGATACTTCCAGCTGGGTACGTCTACTTTCTAGTCGTCCGATAATTCTAACACGTAAAAAATTATCCAAATGCTTCCTTTGTGCCATAACTATGCGGTTATTGCACTGAAAGGCTTTTAAAGCGCTTGTGAACAATTTTACTTCTTTACCACTGTTCCTGATATACCCCTCTATTACACTCTGGTCATTGTGACGTACTATCCGCGCCATCTGGTGGTTTCCTGTAATTTGGATATTCTTCTTCAAGATGTGTTTGATAATTCTGCAGGTGAAATTTTTATTTTAGAGTTCAATTTCTGTGTGATTCTGAATTATCCTTAATTTATGTACATGAGTGTATTACATCAAACTTCGAGTTTCAAAACCTGTTTCCTACCACTTTAAAGTTAAATTCTTAAATTTAAAAAAAATAATCATAAATGTTTTTTATCGCCGCCAAGTAAGAAGTTTGAGGTAATTCTCTTGTTTTAAAGCCTTTTGAAGTGGGGGCTAGTGTAAAATAAGCTAGTGCTACTCGGTATAGGACGTTGGTAATTGCAATGGGCTAGTTCTCCAAGGAGTACCTTTACAGCAAAACTGCCACTATAGCTCCATATCTGTAAAAGAAAAGGGTTATGGGATCAAAAAGTTATGTGCAGCACTGGAAGTTCGATGAATTGATTGTGTTTTTTAATCCATTGAACATGGTAAGAATTTCTAGAGTCAAAACACTGGAAAAAAAGGTAGCATAAGAAGTGGTGGTTCAGATAGGTGGAAACTGTATTGTTCATTTTATACTTTCGTCTAACCTGGAACTCTTTCAAAAACCATTAACTGTATTTACAACTAAAACAGACATATGATGAACTATATCGTAAGAAATCCGGTATAGTTTCAAAATTAATTAAGGATCGGTTGGAATATATGTTTCACGGTATAATGTTCAAGAGAAGTATTAAATTCGTTGGAGTTCTTACAATGAGCACTCAAATGCTTCTCTGAATCTTTGAAATTTTCCAGCATATTTTTAACTTTAAGATGGGGTTAACGAAATGATTTTAATTTTTTTTTAAAATAAGATGAAGCCCTATTGCAGGTATCAACTCAGCAATTAGTTAATCTGGCACTAAATCAGCAGTTTCATTTATTGCTCGACTCATGGACTAGTGGAAACACATGTAGCAAATGCGCATAAGATCTTAGGTTCGAATCCGCTGGGACCATTTTTGTAATGTTAAAAGTGGATGGCGATAGTGACAATGTGGGAAACGCAATTCGAATAGTCAGTCAGGTTGCCAGGTGGGAGTTGTTCGGATTATCTCCCATACAACACAAAATTCACAACTGTTACTCTTAAAATCCTTAAAAAAGCTCTGTCCTACGCTCAACACCGGACGGTCAAAAGTTAAAGGCATGTATGAGATACAACTGTGGTCCACTCGCTTCAATCTAATTAGTAAGTTGCTACATTGGCCTAGTTATGGGACTAAACTGTGATTAGACTTGGTTTGTCGCTCTACGGTCATTTCGTGCACATTTCAGGCTAATTAGACCGGGACCTACCGTTTAACATAGCTTCCGAGGCATTGCTTCATGAGTGGTGTAATATTTCCCAAGATCAGATTGATAATTTGATACTCAGCATGCCTAGGCGTTGTAAGGCCTGTATTGCATCGTCCGGGAGACATACTTCATATTAACCATCATACTAACCCTGTTATACTGTTTTTTGTAAATAGGTTCTTTTTTTAAATTTGCTCCCGGGAGTAAAAATCGCAATTTTTATTAATTATGTCAAACATATAGCATCTTTTTTGCTCTTTACCTTTTGTTTAATAAACAGACTTTACAAATAAGTCAAATTTGTTTTGCTTCTGTCTCTTTCTTTGCCTGAACTTCATTATCCTTAATTTATGGACATGAGTGTAGAATATTGTTTGGCGACAAAGACAATGCATATAAAGCGACACCGCATCTGTAATCGGGTTGCCCCGTGTGAGTTGTTCGTAAATTCCTGACACAGAAAATCGAAACTTAAACGCTCTATCAGATTATGATATTTTATTCTACATGTTTATAATATGCTGAAATAATTTTCTTCACAAATGACTTCATTTTGATGTTCCAATTCTGCAAGCCTTGTTTGACGGCAATTCGTATGTTTCCTTATTTCTATTTCCGTCATTTTTGAAAGAAGCTTCTGAAAGTTAAATTATTAATATGAGATAAAATAAATCAATAAGAATAAAAATATAGATTTAATTAACTAAAAAGTAACATGATTGGGTTTTTTTAAATTTCTTATTGATTAAATGGGAATAGACTAAAAATCCTATGCATTTCAACGTATAATACAGGGTTTAAAGATCGCTGTTCTGTTAAGATACTTGTATGTAATGTGTAATTTGTAAACGTGCAATTTTAATTCTAGGTACTTTCTAACTGATTCATATAATGTGAACTTATTTAAATTGTATGAATTTCCAATTTCGTAATATATTTTTTAAATAAAAATTATAAAATGATTTAAAATCATTAGATAAAGCTTGTAGTTTAAGATATATTTCATATCGCTTTAAAGTTTATTTCATACGTTTTAAATAATAAATGATTTTTATTCGTATGCGATTTTATGAACGCTTTCTTTAAAGCGGTCTGTAAGAGGCGATGTGTGTGTGTGTGAAATAAGAGTTACTGTAGATTTTAACAAGTGATTTATTATTTCAGAACATAAAAAAAAATATGTCAATCACGCTCAAATGAGGCTTTGTGTTCTTAAAGAACATTTTCTAGGATATATATATTTTTTTTTTTTGGCAAACGGTAGGGAGTGGGGAGATGATTTAATATTTCCAAGTAAGAAGATGCTGCATGCCACATTTCGAAAACTGCAGTAATTTAATCTAAGTATCTGCAACTTTATTGCCCGACACACAGGTATTGCTTGAAATGTGCGTAGCTAGGCTCAGTATGAAATGCTGAGGTTCGAATTCCTTGCTGAAACTTTTGCTACGTCACCTTTCAGAACAAGGAGATTGGATGGCGATAATAACAAAGTGTGTAAAGCATCTCAGTCCGGAAATTAGGTTACCTGATGAGATTTTTCGAATTTTCTCCATACAACACGAAAACTCAGAACTGTCACCTTTAAAATCCAAAGAAAGGCACTGTCTTACCCACAACACTGATCGGAGAATAATGACAGTTAATGGCTTTCATGAGGTCCAACTAAATTCCACTTGTTTTTATCTGACTTGTTGAAGGCTACATAAGCCTAGTTATGGGATTAAAGTGTGATGAAAATACAACACCGCTAATTTAATTTAATTTTTAAAAAATCGTATTATAAACACATTTTAGAACTTTTTATACATACCAAATTGATACTGCTTCATCTTCATTAAGATTTAAATCTCTAAAATCTCTCTTGAATTTAAATCTCCTGTCTCGCTTCCAAGCGCCTTCAAAAAAAAAAATTCCAACACCCTTTGCTTCACATTTGCCTTTTTAAAAAAGCATATAATACCTTAAAAGATAAATATTTCGTACAAGAAACTAATAGATTCCTTTTTACGTCCTGTATATAATGAAAATTATTAATTATTACTTAAGTATTGGGAAACATGTAGTTAGTGTCAAAAATATTGATTCATATATTCATACTGTTAAAGCATGCGAATCTAACGGTTCTCGTTTTTATCTCAATCTAAATTATTAATGTACCTTAACCTTAATTAAACCTCGTTATTAATAATTTATCTCATTCCAGATCTTAAGATTAATTACAATTCGGACGATATCGCTCTAATTTGCCTTAACAAAAACTAATATTATATTACACATAATACAAACTGGTTTACACAACCAGTAGGACTGGTTACATAAATGGAAAATTCTTAATGTTTTTTAATTAAATATATAATTTGATCATCTTGATTTAAAATCAAATTAAATGTGAATTTCAGAATGCATTTCATATCACTTTAAAATTTAAGTCTTACATTTTAAATATTATATGATTTTTAAAACCATTATCAATTTCTTCTATTTCTTGAGTTGGGTTATTTAACGGCCATATGTAAGAGGTGGTCGGTGGTCTGTGTGAAAAAAGATGTCATTGATTTTTTTTATTTTGATGTTGATGCGATAATAAATTATGTTAATATTTTTTTTTTATATGGTTAGTTCTGAAAATTTTTCGAAAAACTATTAACAGCATTTTTTTTTATACGACGTATAATAAACTGCTGTATAGTATAGATGTATTTCCTGCAATGAACACTCGAATATTTCTGAGAGACATTAATAAACGTATTGTATTTCAGCGCATTTTCATATTCTGAAGGGACTGAAGAGATGATTTTCTTTTTTGAGCAAGATGTTACTCCATACCCCATTTTGGAAGTAGCAGTAAGTCAATCTGTCAGTGAAGCAGCTGCACACTTTATTGCGCGCCACATAAATTTCCAGAAACTTGCATTTCTAGCATGCATGAGGGCAAAGTTCGAATTGGCTAGCGGTCATTTTGCAATTTCACCTCTCATAAACAGATCACAAAAGATTGGTTGCCGATAATGAAAATGTATGTAAAGCAACGGTAGTCGGGATGCCTGTTGGGAATTTTTCGGATTTTCTTCCGTACAACACACAAATTCAGAACTGTTACCCTTAAAATAAACCAGGAGGTACTATCCTCCCCTCAAAAACCGTCCTATGGCGTTTAATGCATATATGATGCCAACTATGGACCACTTACTTCTAAAAGACAGTTTAACATTATTGAGGCATTTTGGCAGCGTTAGCCTCTATATACCTCTATCTTGTTGATTCCCTTGGAGGTAAATGATAAGAGAAATGGCTTGCTCAGTAAATGAAGTGAAAGAAAAATAAGAAATAAAATAGTGGGAATAAAATAAACAAATAGAGAGAGCTGAATAAAATATTTATTTGTTTAGTATGTTCAGAGAGGTGCGCGGAAGTTTTTCGTTGGTAGGTAGCGTTATGTCATATTCAGGTATGGGGATTATACATGATTATTCATAGATGGTTGATTGGCTAAGCCATTTAGAAGTAAGGAGAGTTTGTCTGCTGGATTGTTAGCAGTTTGTAGTTGGTTGAAAAGATTATCTATATTGTTATTTCCTGCAAATATATTAATAAATTCTTTGAGAATATAAATTTCAGAACTTTTTATAGATACAAAATTTTATTGCTTCATCTTCATTAATTATGTTGATATATAAATCTCTTGTCGCTCTCCAGAAACGCATGAATTCGCTTCAACCAAAAATGAGCAGACTTCTTTTTTTTTTTTCTATAATACAAAATTATATTATTATTATATAATTTTTTTAGAGTTGGAGGTTTTAGTATGATTATTCAATATATTTTAAATAAAATTAGTTTCGAATAAAAGCAATTCGCAATTTAAATATAAAAGAAAAGCTCAAAGTAGCAAAAATTATTTTAACATTCATGTTACATAATAATCATAAGCTTGAATTTATAGTTTATAGATTTTTATTCATATATCCCAGCCATAAGTCTTAACTAATAGTTACAAACTACGCTCTAATCAATTAGGTATGAAGATATAGGGCATAAAATTAACCTCCATAGCTTGCGTCAAATTTTTTTTTTTTTTTTTTTTAGTTTACTTAGTTTTACAATTCCATTTCTAACACCGAAAATCGAATTTTAAATGTTCTACCAGATTATGATATTTTATTCTTGGAAAAAATAAAACGGTCCTGAGCTGTCCGTCGTATAATAAATAAATTCTTTTCACAATTGACTTCATTTTGAGGTTCCAATTCAGCAAGGCTTGTATGACGGTGATTCATATGTCTTCTTGTTTCTCCAACAAATATTTTCCTCCTTAAGTTTTGAAGTAAATTTCCTAAAATTTAAAAAAAAAAATAATATGAAATAAAATAAATCAATAATAATAAATTACAAATATAATTCTTATTCTAATCTGTTAGCTTCAGAGGTTCATTCCATGACTTTAGCCAGAGTGAATACCTCTTGGAGGTCACCACCAATTCATGCATGGTACGCCGCTAAATATCCTGGTATGTCCATACAGTGCTCCTGTCCTAGACCTGCTCAGACGGTTTTAGCTAGACTAAGGACTGGCCACATTAAGAGTTTGACCTTCAATGGAGACGAGAAGACATATGCCCTTTGCCATTGTTCGACCATCGCATCTCCCTCTCATCTCATAGCTTGTATTGGTGCCTCTGTGAGGCAACTGTTGAATGAGGGGAGGACAGTTTACGATCTATTGATGCAGCATGATCTACTGGACTTGGTTTAGGATTCTAAATCAAGGGGATAAGCAACAACAACAACACAAATATAATTAATAAAAATAATTTATTTTTATTCCAATTTCTGGTACTTACGTATTAACGATACCTTGGCGACAGTTGCGCCAATAAAGAGCACACGTGCCAACCGCAGCTACAGATTTGGCGCCAATCTACACTTAAAATTTTTGTTCCAAATAATAAAATGTATATGAAACATTTCATTTAAAATCAAAACGCTTTCAAAATATTTTTATTCCAAATAATAAAGATTGACGACACTTAAAAGCCGCCAAGTCTGTCGCCAAGGTACCGTTAATACGTAAGTACCCAATTTCTTAATGATTTTTAAGTTAAATATATAAAGCGACTTTAACCTTTAGTCATCTAAAAAAAAATTTTTTTGATGTATCAACTTCTAATCTATAAAGTACATATGCGGCCAATAATGACATATGCGAGTCCGGTTTGGAGATCAGCACTCACGTCTAACATCTGTATAATAAATCACCTACAAAACAAAATACTTCGAATGATCATAATTGCCCCATGGTTCTTTCGAAATAATGACATACATTCTTCGCTTAATATCCATACTCTCCCAAATTTCACTCACAAACTTGCTCAAAATTTTTTATTCCATTCTCCCAAACATTAATAACGATTTGATCAAAAGGCTGCCTGATTACGATATTGAAAATCCTAAAACTGCGATAGGCCCGCGAACTGCACTCTTAATTAATACTGCTTCCAGATTTTGACTTGTTTATTTTCCACCAGCTACTCTGTATTTAGAAAACGCTCTCTTATTTCTTCACCGTACAAAGCGCTGACCTGTACTTTGTTCCACTGCCTACGGCAAACTCAGTTTCGCATTCACTTCGCCTAACTAAGCAATTTTTCATTTCGCGTTTTCCTTTATTTAAATAATATTATTGTAATATAATTTCTTTCTTTTTCTTTTTTAAATCTATTTGGGCAAGCTTCCTAATAGTACTGAATCTACTAAAAATGCAAAAACGCCCGCGAATACTGCTTCCTGATTTTGACTTGTTTATTGTCCATCAACTAGTCTGTATTTAGAAAACGCTCTCTTATTTCTTCACCGTACAAAGCGCTGACCTAGTACTTTGTTCCACTGCAGACTGCCCAGGCCAAAAGCATTCATTTCGCCTAAATAAGCAATTTTCATTTCGCGTTTTTCTTTATTTAAATAATATTATTGTAATATAATTTCTTTCTTTTTTTTCTTTAAATCTATTTGGGCAAGCTTCCTAATAGTCTTCACCGTTCTTTTCTCGCAAAGCATTTCTTCATCGTTTTTGTACTGAAACAAGATAGAAGCTAGCGGTTGCTTGCGCAACCAAGTTGCTTCGCAACATGACAAATAAAGTTTAATCATCTCGATTTAAATCATATTAAACTCGCATTTCAGGAAGAATTTCTTATCACTTTAAAGTTTAATTCTCGAGTTTTAAATATTAAATGATTTTTAAAACCCGCATCTTCGAATTCTTCCATATTCGGTATTGTTCTTGAAGGCCATCTAAAGTGGTGGTCTATGCTAAAAAGCAATTATTGTAGTTTTTTTTCGGAAATAATTTTTTTGCTGCTGTATAAATCAAAAACTATGTTAACCCTTTTATTTTATTTTTCAATGAGATCGTTAAAGTCATTAAAGACTCATTGCATCTATTTCCACCCAATATATTATTAAAATTATTAATTATGACTAAACTGAAAGGAAAGTTTTACTTCGTGTCAATAATATTGATTCATATATTCAAACTTTTAAAGCAGTTTTCTTTTTTGAAACCTCTTTATTAATAATTTGCATCACTCCTGTCTTTAATATTAATTACAATTCGGATGATACATTTCTATTTCTCCAAAAGAAAAAGAACCTCTATTTTACACACATAATACAAACTTATTTACATTAGAATAACAACTGTTTTATCAAATGGAAACTGCAATTCCGACAACACAGTTCTATTTCTTTAAAAAAAACTCATTTTATATTACAAACATAATACACACTTGTTTAGAATACTGTAACGAATGGTAGATCAAATGGAAAATAAACTTTAATTTTTTCAAAACGTAATTTGTATTTTAAAAACAGAAATATTATTTAAAAAAAAATATTTTTCTTCTTAAAATATCACTATATATAAAAAAAAAACCTTATAATTGGTTTAACGAAACTAAATATATTATAAACCTTCCTAATAAATTCCATCAATTTTTTTACCTTGCTGCTGTCGCATGCACTGCAATTATCTACTCATTTGATGTTTTTTCACTGATAGAGGCTTGCGGCTATCTTGTAGCCAAGGAGCTTCGTTAAATACAAATTTGTTGTAAATTCCATGAAACGTAGCTCGTCTTCTATTCCATCATTCACTGACTCCATGTAAAGTCGTCTCTTGCAAATAAATGTTTGATTTACATATATATAATCCATCCTGTAATTAACTCCGCTAAGCGGATTTGGGGATCTGTCGCACTCATAAAAATTGGAAATCATTAAAACTATGAAAATAAAGTCTTACGAATGATTTCCAATTACGCTACAATACCGTAGGTATGACGATATCGGATATGCAATTGTCCTCTTTAGTTTGTGGAAATTTAATTTAAAAATCTATACTTAATTTTACAACTAAATCCCAGGCAATGAATATTCAATTTTAAAGATACTTTCAGATTATGACTTTTCATTGCTTGAAAATAGCAAACATTGCAGTACAATACATAAATATTTAATAAAATAAATACTTATACTTAATACACTACTTATACTTATTTATACTTAATACAATAAATAAAATATTTTCAATAATGACTTTCTTTACGTTCCATTACTGACTGTGATTCATCTTTTTCTTATTTCTACTCCTGTGCAACAAATTGTTTTGCCTTTTTTTTTAAATTTTTGAAATAAATTTTCACAAATTAAAAATAAAGCATTTGAAATACTTACGTTTCAAATATTAAATGATTTTTAAAACGCTCCTGTCTTCAAACACTTCAAATATACACTTTTTTTAAAGACCGTCTGCAAGGGTGGTCTGTGTGAAAAAAAGAGATTATTGATGGTTGCTGGAATTCTTAATTTGCGGTTAATTTCATCGTAAACTTCGTTAATCGTTTGATTATGTCGTTAGTTCTGAAACCCTTCGATAAATTATTAAAAGTACTTTTTTCTTGTATTTGTATTGAAGTCTTATTATATCTTGTATTAAAACACTAACTCCTAAAGAAACCCAGCACTATTTTGAGGAGATAAGATATCAGTTGGAGTATGCATTTAATGAATTGGGGATCTGTTTTTGGCAATATGTTTTTAATTTGCTGAATTTCCTACTATGAACTGTCGAATACTTCTTTGTGACAATAATGAACATTTTCCAGCATAGGAAATCTTATTCTCACATTCGGAATGAACTGAGGACATGATTTCATTTTTCAAAGCAAGGTGTTTCTCTATGCCCCATTTTGGAAACAGTAGTAAGTGTATCTAGTAATGAACTTACTGCACTGTTCATTGCGTCATACATGCACTAGCGGAACAGCACATGGCTACCGTGCATGAGGAGTGAAGTTCGAATACCCTTTAGGCCTTTTTGCAATTACACCTCTCAGAAACAAGGAGATTGGAGATGATAACGACAATGCGTGTAAAGTAACATCGCATCTGCATTCGGATTGCCTGGTGTAAGTAATTTGGATTTTCGGAATTACCTTTTATTGTGAAGTACAGCACACAAATGAAAGTTTCGAGTAATATTAGTTACGATAAATAAAAATACTTTAATTTTATATTTAATTTACCAGAAAAATTATTAATAAAAAAATCACATCTTCAATATAATTCAACATTGATTAATTATGGATTGGCTTCATTTTATAATGAAAATTTATACAAAAAAAAATCATTTTTTGAGAACAGTAAATATTTTGATAATTAGTAGGTTTTAAATAAAGCTTCACTTCTAAGTCGGCACATTCGAGTTTGAATTTCGCAAAGTTTATGTCTCATCTGTTTTCTATTTGAAGGTACTCCATTTAAGTTACAATGAAAAATTCAAAACAAAAGGAGCGACGACTGTAGATCTATTTCCTTTCTGATAAGCTGAAAACAGAACTTTTGATCTATAGTTTCCTACATCTAATTTATAAAATATTTTTTAACTGAGTGGAACTGTGCAATTACGGTCGAAAATATTAATTCATATATTGAAAACGTTACGTTCTCTATTAGATTTTAATAGTTATTTCATAAATAATTTAACTCAATCCATATATTGAAGTTAGTTTGTTTTCACGGGTAAATTGAATTTTCTTCTTCCCCTCTAAATTACCTGAATTAGCCTTTCTATTGAAATACAGTAAAAAAAAAAAAATTATTTTTAGTTTTTTATTTAATTTGTCGGCACAACACAATAATCCAATCTTCAGCATAATTTAACATTTGATTTTGCGACATTTCTCAAAAGTTGTTTTATAACTTCATAATTACTTCTTCAAAGAAATTTTGTGGCATTCATTTTTAATCAGACAATTGAATCGAATGATAATGATTCAATAATTAAATTGAAGTTGAATTTTTAATAGTAGTATATATTTATATTATATATTTTTTATATATTTTCTGAGATCAAAAATTTAAGCATCATAAAAATATTTATTCAAATTTTTTTTTATCTTATTGCAGTGTGGAAGATCAGACTGTTTGTAAATTATATATTTATTTAGAATCAGAGTACTTGATGTTTATTTTTTTATCCCTAAAAGTTTTCTTTCGTTTGGCATATGTGTAATTTATAAAAATGTTTAACAAAGTAGACAAGTGCGTTGCAACTTAATACATGAAAATGTGGAGGTCTATCGGGATCAATACGTAATTTTTAATAATCAATTTTGGGAATGAAGGAGAAAAACATTGAGGAATAAAGGTCATTTAATTTATTATTGTTTGTTTGGTGATTAAAAAAAATCGAACTAATTAATTAAAACAGTACTTGAACCAATGTGATTTTCTTTATACATATTAACATTTAATTTTCAATTTATAGAATAAAATTATGCAAGTATTAAAGTGTAAGTATGGGCATTTTATCAAGAATCCAAACTTTACAGAAATTAAAGATGGATTCTTCAACTGTTTGGGCTGTTAGCTGTTTTCTAAAAATAAATATTATAATTTGGTAGGTTAATATTCGATTTTTTATGTTTACTGATCACTTCAGCCATCGATACTTTCTTTCGGCCTAACTCCTAATTTGTCTACTTCAGTTAAAAAAACGGCTGAATTCTTCGTTGAATGAGTTATATAATTCTCGAATAAAAAAAACAATTAACATCATCTACAGTATGTTCATTAAAACAGCAATATTTTTACACTTACAACAATTTTTTAATTAGCACAGACCTCTCCACAGAAGCCTTGAAAAAAAACCCTCTGCTGGCGAATTTGGAATTCCAAACGAAAGCAACAAATATTTATTATATGAAACTTAAAAATTGAACTTTAAAGTGGTGAAAAAAAAGCGATCTAAAATTCGTAGTTTCTACTCATTAATTTAAATAGAGACTATTAAAATTTTAATTCTATTAATATCTAATTAGGGATAAGAAAATTAAGAAAATATATTACAATATGTAACATATATTTTATTTGAAATAAGTCTGAATATTAGGAATCGGGAAGTTTTCTTTGAATTGGATAACCAGAAAAAAAAAATGGTCATGGGAAATTCAACCTTGATTGTCGGGACTTGGAATTGAAAAGTTGTTTTATAACTTCCTAATTTCCTATTCAAAGAAATTTTGTTGCATTAATTTTTCATCAAACAACTGAATTGAATCCTAATGATTCAAAAATGAATGACATTGAAGTTTGAATTTTTATCATAGTAAACGAGTAAAGAGGTTTTTTAATAGTATATTTGAATGTATGGAATTTAGTGTAAGTGTGAAATAATATATTTTTTATATATTTTCTGATATCAAAAATTTAAGCATTAAAAAAATATTTTCTCAAAGTTTTTATTTTATTTCGGTATGTAAGATCATATTTTTTGTAAATTATTTGTATATTTAGAATCAGAATCGTATGTGTTTAATGTTTTTATCCTTAAAACAAATTTCGCAATGCGTTTTGGCCTATGCATAATTTATAAAAATGCTTAACAAAATAGACGTGGATATTGCACACAATACAGTAAAATGTGCAAGCCAGTTTAGCCCAACACATAATCAATTTTAAGCATGAAGTTGGAATAGTATTGATCAATAAAGGCCCTTTTATTCATTACTTTTTGTTTGGTGATTAATTAAATCAATTTAATTTATTAAACACTCATTTTCCTTTTATAATTTTTTGTGGTCTTTATTCAATCGATAAGCCTCTAGTGCGGACATCAGGGAAGCAAGCATTACAGGATTAGGATGGATTCTTCAACTATTTGGGTCGTTTGCTATTTTTCGAAAAAGATGTATGAGAATTTGCAAGACTAACACGGACAGTTTGGCATTACTGAGGCATTTTGGCAGCGTTAGCCTCCATATACCTCTATTCTGATGGTTCCTTTGGAGGTAAATGATAAGAGAAATGGCTTGATTAGAAAATGAAGTGAAATAATAATTAAAAATAAAAAATAAAATAGGGGGAAAAAATCAGCACCTAGAGCCAGCTGAACAAAATATTTATTTATTTAGTATGTTATGTATGATAGTTTTTTTTTAACTTGTGGATATTTGCTGCATCCTTTCCAAGTCGAGGTATGCCCTAGTTCATTGCAGTTGATGCACTTTGGATTTTCGACTTTTTCCTTAATATGACAATCTTTCGTGAGAGGTCGTCACCTCATTTTAAACATCTTGGTGCTGTATGGCAGTTGGCCGAAGAGTGACGAAAGAAGTTACATTGAAAACATTGTGTAGGGTTTTCTGTTATACTTTTCAATTTTGATGGAAAGATATTGTAATTTAGTGATTGAAAAAAAATTTTTCGTTGTCACTGGTTCTAGACAGAACAATTTGCCATACAACAATGGAGACTTTTTTTTTTAAATTATGGAATTGAATTATCTTCTCTACAGTGAAGCCTTTTTCAGAGAGCTCTTCTTTTATTTCGTCAGTGGTAGTTGATTTTGGTAGTCATTTGAGAACTGCCTTAATCGGTCTTTTGCTTTTAGGTGTGATAACAAAATAGTCGTATTTGTAATTTACATTTGGGAACTGAGCAAAAGCCTGTGTCTCACCTGTTCTTCATATACCACAATGGATGTCAGCAGTTTTTGTCGTTTTTTCGAGCACATGACATTGTACTCTTCATCTTTTGGTAAGGTTTGAACAACTGCTTGATAAGTCTCTTTCACATGTAGAAATAGCTTCTTATGTTGATCCAATTGCTTGGTTGAATGTCGCAGATCTTCGCAATTAATACGAGTTTGCTCCTCGGCCGATGTCTGATTCCCTCCATTCATAGCTTGCTACAGGTGGTCCTGAAAAGGACCCACTCCTTCCGCAGACGTTGTATCCATAAGTTCCGGGTTTATCATCGGTATCCATCGCCCCTGGCCCAAAGTCAAGTCTCCTTCCTAATCTTCAACAACACTATGCCCTAGCTTCTATCTTGTTTCAGTACAAAGACGACGAAGAAATGCTTTGCGAGAAAAGAACGGTGAAGACTATTAGGAAGCTTGCCCAAATAGATTTAAAGAAGAAAAAGAAAGAAATTATGATACAATAATGGTGTAACATAAAAAAAAAAATAATAAAGAAATAATAATAATAATGAAACCATCCCAGTATTATACAATTCATCTTTAATACCCCTAAAAAGATTTTCGTCTCCATCAAGTTTACCGGAAATTATTTTCATAGATCCCTCCCAATTTATGACATTACTCTCTTTGAAATAGAAAGCGTCCTAGAACTGTTCTCAATATCCTCAGTTAGTGTTCTCTTCCTAATCTTATCTTTCTGAAATATCACACGGCAAAATCCGCTTGTTGGCAACTCACTCATAATTTTCGATGTTTTTTTTTCTTTCTAATGCAGCTGGTAAACAATCTCAGACAGCTTGGTCTTGGATGACTTAAGGAAGCGCTGCACAGACGTTACTCACTCTGCATTACCCAGTGGGCACGTGTAACTTGAAAATAAGCCATGGACGCGGAGTAATAATGCCCCCGCCACGCTCTACGATCCTGTTAGACCGGGACCTACCGTTTAAAGTGGATTCGAACCACTACAAATATCCATGGCACTGCCGGGACTCGAACTCGAAAACTGTGGTACCGAGTGCTAGCCACTCGGCCATTCAGGCCCACATCTTTTTCAGTGTATTAATTCTAATTTACTATTTTTTCCTTTTGCATATATTCGTATATTTTCAATTTCTCCTTTTTTTAATTTTTATATTAATAATAATAAAAAAGAGAAAATAAATAATAAAAAATTAGTCATAACTGTTCAATGGCAAAGGCAATAATAAAGAATAATAAAATAATAAAGGATAGCAAGCTTGTAACTGCTCAGCAGCCACGATCTTCGTTCATCCTTCAATTGATCAACGTTACGTAACTTATAAAGAGAACCATGTTGCTAACGTTTAAATTCTTTTGCAAGATTTTCTCAAGAAATATCTATGGCATACAGACTAGGATTCTTGCTGATTCCTTTAGCAATCGATATATTTCTATTCGTAATTTGCCTACTTCAATTAAAAAATTAATTTATAAATTTTTGAAGGAGTTCCACATTCCACGAATGAATGAATCGATTACATTACTATAAGCGGCGTTTATTCAAACAAAAAGTTCTTAATACTTGCAACACTGCGTTAATTGACACATGCCTCTTTTCAGAAGCTTTTAAAGAAGAATGAGGAAGCAAAACACAAAAATCTTAACCAATGTAAAAATCATTTATTATATAAAAATGAAAAATTAAACTTTAAAGTGATAAAAAAAATTAAAATGAAATTATGTTAGTAAATGCGACGATTAAATATAATGTCAGAAACAAAACAGGACTACGAACTGTATACATCATCTAATCGACTGGTGTTGACAGGATGTAATTTTTGATCAGTGCTGTGAATGTTAAATTGACGAAATGCATCCAAAGCGTGGGTAAATGGCAGAAGTGACTATACTATCAAATAATCTGTGGGAGGAATCAAGCAGTTTGTCACCCATCTTCAGTTGCCCACTTGAAGACAACACCGGTGGTTGGAAATGACTGGACATAAACGTCTTTTAACTCCACATCGCTTAGAAAATTAAGCAAAATTTAAACCACGGACGTACACACCATGACAAATCTATACTTTGGTCTATGAATCCTAATCGGACTATTTCAACTAAAACGATATTTAATAATTTTTAAAAGGTCTTTCATGCTTCACAAAACAATACATCTACACATTAAAATATAAATTTCTTTTCACTTACGACAATTGGTACATGCCACTTTTTCAAAAGCCTTTCAAGAAGTGAAATACATAGAAACACACACACAAAAAATTGAAGAATACAAAAATCATTTATTATATAAACTTTAAAAATTATACTATAAAGTGGCGAAAAGAGTTCCAAAATTTATAGATTAAACTAATAATTTTAAATAAATGCTATTAAATTATTAAACATATTCATTTAATTAAAAAAAAAAAAAATTAAGAAAATATATTAACATATGTAGTATACATATGATAAGCATTTACATAGGCATATGTAATGTACATAGAAGCGTAGTGTTTTATCGGATTTATTGCGATAATTCACATATATTTCGTCGAAAAAACTGAAGCAGTACTGTTTACGCGTAAAAGGGTTTTTAATACTCCCACCATAAATATTTATAACTTAAACTTAAACTTAATTAACTTGGGCTGCGAACACCTACAATGAGACATCGATGGACTTCATCAGTATCATGAAAATCCCACAGATGGGTATAAATGGGAGGACAGTCATTTCTGAGAGATTTTAAGTGAACTGCCAATCATTAACATGTCTTTTCGAGAAATCATGGAAAATTTCTGCTAGACAGCAGGGATTATCAATGCGAGACATTTTACATACATTTTCACAATCATCTACTTGTTGTTATTACTAATCCCTCTGGTGCAGAAAAGCCTACGCCAGGTCCACAATACTCTGTCGCAGGCGACTATTTCTTAGCTAAGGGTAATATGCACCTTCACTTTTAGCGGGGAACCACGAGAGTTCAAGACTGATTAATCTTCAAGACAACGATCCTATTAGACTGGGACCAACGGTTTAAAGTGAATTGCGAACCACTACAAACATTCATGACATTTCCGGGACTCGAACCGGAAACCTGTGGCCCAGAGAGTCAGACACTCGGTCCTTCGGGTCCCACTAATCTCCTTGTTTCTAAAAACAGTGATTAAAAAAATGCCGCTAAAGGATTTGAATTTCAGCCCTCCTACACCCTATCTGTGCATGTTGCAAGTTGGCCACCGGTCGGATAGAAATCGGCGTAGCTGCTGCCTTCGAAATGTGACAAGATGATGATATTTAGGAAATGTGGTGTTATTTATCCCGTTTCAAACATGAAAAACTATAGTGAAAAATATCCATCAACGATTCAAAGAAATACAAAGTTTTCAATGTAGAAAATAGTTTTGCGCCATAAAACGCCAAACATAAAACCACCCAATCTGATGCCTTATCATTTTTTTAAATTAAAAAAAAATTTAATCTAGTATTACAAAAATTATGACATAATAACGCGTTTCTTCTATACTATTTTACTCTAAAAAATAAACTCGTAATATAGGTTCGTAAAATAATATGTAAAAGTAGGTTCAGAATTGACGATAAAAATACAGCGATGAACAAATTATATTTTCTCCATTATAACAACACAAACGCCCAGAAGCTCGCATATTTTTTTTCTTATACATATGCATCAACAAACACACCTTTTTTAAATTAAATTCACTTGTTAGGAGACAACGCGTTCTAAAATCATTTACTATTTCAGATATAAGAGTTAAACTTCACAGTGGTAAGTAAAACATCTTAAAACTCGAAGTTTAAACTAGTAATTTTAAATGAAAACGAGTAATAGTTTACATCAATTTATTTATTTTAATTTCAAACAAGAAAATTAAAAAAGTAAATCACAAAACTGAATATACTTTAAAAATGTCATGCATAAGTGCTATGAATAATAGTAATACACATGTGAGTTATGAAGGGGCTTGAAAAAACATAAATAATGAATTTAAAATTTGTGGAAAATTCCAACCAGGACAGAGGTGACCGTATGTGAAATTCTTATCAATTAAGGTAAAAGCTTTATGTTACATGCATTTTCATCTGGCAATTAACAAAACTAATAATTATTCAATATTGTATCATACATCTAATACAAATGTGAGTTATGAAGATTATATTGGAGGTTAGATTGTTAAAGCCATAGATGATAATTTTAATTATATATTTTTGCTTCCATCATTTATCAGTGCATCCCTCTTATTTAAAATATTTCTCTACTGAAATTGCACATAAAACGTATACCCCATCTCATACCTTATGCCTTTTTCTAACTGTAAAGAATTTAATCCAGTTTTGCATAGATCGCGACTTAATAATGCCTTCCTTCTATTCTATGTTTACAATTTTACTTTTAAAAAATAAATGCTAAATACATAAAATGTGACTTTACAATAAGACTTAACAATAAAACTTAATTGGTTAACGTAATACAGTTTCCTTATTACAACATTTTCTTAATATACATAGCCATCGTCCAAAGACACCCGTTTACAAACAAAACCTATGGGCTGGTGCAAAAACATTGTATTAAAATTATTTAATATATCAGATATAAGAGTTAAACTTTACAGTGGTAAGTAAAACATTTAAAAATACGAAGTTTATACCAGTAAATTTAAAGGAAAACTGCTAATGGTTTAAATCAGTTTATTTATTTTAATTTAAAATAAGAAAATAAAAAAAAATACACCACAAAACGTAATATACTTCAGAAATCATCAAAATTTGATATATGGATCAAAATTTAAACTCATATATTCTGATTCAAAATAATTCTGATGATAAATAATAAAGTCACTTGTATGTAAATATAGGCTAGATTATAGTAATTTAAAGCATGTAATTTACAAACAATCTGACCTTCCAGTCTGCAATAAGATTAAAGTACTGAATAAATATTTTTATAATGCTTAAACTTTTTGTCACAAAATATATAAAAAGTATGTGATGCCTCACAGAGATCAAAATTCCCTACATTCGAATATATTATGAAAAATTTCATCATTCCTTCATCATTCTAGTACTATTACAACCTTTAATGTAATTCCTTTTTAAATAGCTACAATTCGATTCTATGATCTGAAGAAAAGGATGTGCAACAAAAGTTCTTTGAATAGGTAATTAAGAACTTATAACTTCCAAGTCCCACAATTAAGGTGGAATTTCCCATGATCATTTCTTTTTTTGCTGTTAAATTAAAAGAATGTTTCCAGTACCAGCTGTTCAGACTTATCTTAAATTAAATTTGTATTACATATTTAAACATATTTTCTTAATTTTCACAATTTAAATTAAACAAACAGATTAAAAACTTTAATAATCTTAATTTTAAATTATTAGTTTAAATTATGAATTTTAAGAAGGTTTCTTTTCCCCGCTTTAAAGTTAAATTTTTAAGTTTTATATAATAAAAGATTTATACCTTCGTTAGATTTCAATTTGTTAATAAGTTTCAGTTTTTTTTTTTTTAAAGGCTTCTGAAAAGAGGCCGATTCTAATTAAGCTACTGTTGCCTGTTTTGAGACGTTTATGTTTTAATGGGCACTTGCTTACAAGTTAAATACCTATTAGATGTTATCCTTGAGGAAATCATCACTTACCGTTTGCATATTGATAATTTAAGAAAAAATGATACTGATCTACGTATAGTACTCGTGCAAACGCTCCACGATTACAAACGCAAGTCTGGTTTGGGGCTCAATAGAAACATCAAATTCAGAAATTGTTGAAAGACCAGAAAATAAATTTCTTTACCATGGCTATAATTTCTTCTTGGTACTTCAGAAATGAAGATATTAGAAACTTTCTTGACTTTCCCAATAATAGATTATTCATCTTTAATACTTTTAAAAAGGTTTATTACTCTATCCCATTTACAAGTAATACTGTCCATAGATCTCTCTATATTTATGACATTAAGCCTCTATATTTATCCGTCTATAATTATGACATTTTTAAAAAGAAAGCGTCCTAAAACTGTTCTCAACATCATCAAGTTAGTGTTCTCTCTCTAATCTTATCTTACTTAACTATCACAGTACAAGCTCTCTAATATTGTCAGCAGATGCCAACCAGCTGAGCATACTGCATATGAGCCCCGTGTCGAGCAATAAATAGAGTTGCTGATTTGTTTTTAGTCTATTTTATTGCTGTTTTTGAAATATGATAAGATGTTTGGTGTTAATTTGGAAAATGAAATAATCTCTTCATCCACTTTCGAGGATGAATGAGAAATGTTCCTCAAGGCTTCAAAATAAAACTACATTTTTTCTAATAGCAATTACAAAATTCTAAATATATTGCCGAAAACAGGACATCAGAACATTTCACAATAACACGTTTATCCCATCTCTTGCCTTATGTCTATTCTAAATTGTAACGAATTTAAAACCGATTTTGCATATCACGACTTATTAAAGGCTTTTTTTTCAATTCCTACTATTACAGACAGTCAGACATTATTGAGGCATTTTGGCAGCTTTAGCCTCCATATACCTCTATCTTAATGGTTCGTTTGGAGGTAAATGATAAGAGAAATGACCTGCTCAGTAAATGAAGTAAAAAAGAAAAGAAAAAAAAGAAAATTCCCTACTATTAGTTCACACTCTCCCTATATCTTGTCCAAATTTTCATTCGTTCATAAAATACTTTTTATTCATCCACTCAAGCTCAAATACATTTTTTTTAACTTGTAGTGGATGACACTTGATGTTAATACAGTTTATTCAAATATTAATTCATTAATGAAATATAATTAATTAATTATATTTTTTTTTAAATTTAAGTTACATGTATCTAATAATAGAGGGCGTCAAATGTAAAAGGAAAATTTCAACTTTATTTGTAAAGGACTTTTCTGCAATATAGTGAAAAAAAAGTAGGAATTGACTTTAATTTTTTTTTTTTATATTACTTGTTTAATTCTAGTTCATTACTTACTTAAAAAAATATATGCTAAATTGTAACATTCAGCAATTACGAAAAAAAATTAAGCTATTAACATAATGTAACTTCCGTATTACAACAAAACAACGACCGACAAAACAGCAACCGATGTGCCTGCAACATTTGCTTAATATACATAAGCATCATCAAAGATACCTTTTTACAAACAAAATTTCCTGAGATCAAGTAGACACCACGTAATAAAATTATTTACCATTTCTGTTGTAAGGTGATACTAAACGATGATGGTACTAAACTTTACAGTGGTAAAAGAGCATTTTAAAACTCGAAGTTTAAACAAACAATTTTAAATGGGAAATGATTAATTTTTAAATTAATTTTATTTATTTTAATTGAAAATAAGAAAATTAAAAAATATACATCACAAAACGGAATATACATCAGAACTGTCTTACACAAGTGCATTTATAGTAACACATTTAACATCAGAAAATTAAATACGTCACAAAACGGAATACACATCAGAAGTATCATACATAAATGTGACACATAATGGCAATGATGATTTGAGTTTTGTTGAAGCTCCGTGGCTGCGCAACAGCCGTTAGCTTCTATCTTGGATTGTCCAGATTGAAAGATGAAAGAGCATTGTTGGAGAAAGAAAGCAGTAAAGACTAAAAGGAATCTTGCCCTAATACTGAAAGAAAGTTTAATAGAGTAAGATTTTTTTAAATTAATATTATTATAATAACCAGTGATGAAAGTAATTAAAATACGTGGGAGAGAAATAAAATGAACGAGTAACTGTCAGTGAAATGAGCAGACATTAATTAGATTTGTTGAGGAAAGAGGAAAATCCATGCAGAATGAAGAATAATTTATCTTCTTTGGTGGGGGCAGCTTGAAGGTTATTGGACATGGTTTGGAGGCCGTCTGAGGAGAAGAGTTGAGCGAATTCTTTAAGATTGAATAGTAGTTGATAGATTTCATTATTTTTATTAGGAGAAGGAAATGGAGTTGGAGTGTTTTGAGGGGTGATGTTACTTGCCACAATATTGGCGAAGGATATGTTAGAGGAGACTTGTCGGGAGGAGGTGATATTGCAGAAGTTAGTGGGATTTTGTGGGGGGATTCGTGGTTTAGGGAATTTGGGGCAGCCGCGCCTAGCAGCGAGGCGGCCGATCAGTCCGCAGTTGATACAACAGGGGTTTTCAATTTTTTCCCTGATAGGGCACTCTTGAGTGGGGTGAGCTTCTCCGCATTTTAAGCAGCGTGAGGTGCTGAAACCGTTCGCAGAGTTGTGGTGGAATCGATTACATGAATAGCATTGTGTAGCTCCTGGACGGCGATTGAATTTTTCAATCAATGTTTTCAATAATGAAGTACAGTAAGCGTGTGGCGTTCAGCATTCAATTTATCTTTGTATAAAGCAAATCGCATCAGATTAGTTGGTGTTTTAATAAATTAGTTCGATTTATTTAATCACCAAATGAAAAGTAATAATTAAAATGATCAAAGGTTTTATTGATTTTAACTTAAAAGTTACCATCAAAATTGCGGGTGAGATGATCAAGATGTTTCCCTTGGACGAAAATTAGCATAGGGCTATAACTAGATATCTAGCAGAAAATTCTATCGAATATTTTGTGATAACGCCTTAATATCAACGTCCTTTAAAGGTCGTTATCAAAGGCCTCTACATTAAAACTCTTGATAATGAAATAAAAGATGAGTTAATTAATCTGGGTTACTCCGTTGACAAGGTAACCCAATTACAAAGACCTATAACCAAGCAGCCTCTACCAATCTGGCAGATTACCCTTGCTAGGGAACAAAAAGCATGAACATTTTTAAATTAGAACGATTGCTATACTTTACTGTAAAAGTTGAGAAATTTAACTTACGACCAATGACCCTCCAATGTTTTAAATGTAATAATTTCCATCACAATGCTAATAACTGTGGGTTTAAACTTAGGTCTCTTAAATGTGGTGAAGAACAATCCCATAAGGAGTGTCCAATTGAAGGGAAGCTTGAGGTGCCAAAATGCATTAATTGCAACCCTACAGGACACTTAGCAGCTTGGAGGGGCTGCCCCAAATTTCCAAAGATAAATACTAACTCTAACAGACACGCTGCCTATCCCAAAGTTATTCCTCCTAGACAAGTTACCCCAAACATCAGTTTTGCTTCCATGCTGAAAAACAACGCAAACGCAACTGCAGCTGTACCTCCTTCAACTTTTGTAAATCAAAACCAACCAAGTTCACTACCTGGCATTGAAGATCTCAACTTATTCCAAAATGCTGTTATATTAGTGAAAGAATTTATTTCCCTTTTCACTGATATCAAAAATCTTCCAAATTTAATCAATCAAATTAATTCTACCAATAATAAAGCTGACAAGCTACAAATCTTTGCCAGCTGTATATGCTCCAAATCATCTAACAATGCCGCGTAGTGACTATATTGTTTACAGGACTTGGTAGTCGAAACGTTTTTGTTTCCCCTCCCCCAGGCTCTGCCCTTCTATCGTTCACTTGCAACTGACCTTGTACGATTCGCAGATTTCCCCCGTCATTACCAGTTCCTCCTCTCTTAACAAACTGCTCTTAAGCGTTTTTGTTTTTTTTAATTTGTACTCCTTTTTGAATTAAATTAACCTATTGAAAGTATTTTTATTTTTAAGTTCTCTTTCAAACTACGTTCAGTTTGTAATTCTTCAAAATTCTCTTTTTACTTTATTATCTTAATTATTAAATTATAATTAATAATTGTTAAATACTTTATTGAAAAGAAGAAAAAAAAACTTATCCTCTCCATATATTATTATCTCTATTTTAACTGTTTTATTTTTAATGCAATGGGCTTAAAGCTAAAGAAACGTTCCTCTCATATGCAAAGAAGGAGTTAGCGGTTACCCATACCAAGCAGCTCCGTCGCATTGGAAACTAGGGGTACTACACCACATCACATCAGTGTGTCTAAAGCTGAGTTGCTCATGTGCAGTTTGGGATTGATGTAGGTAGAGAGGTCTGACTGGTGTCCGTGAACCTCTACAGACATATGAGACCCACACATATGGCTTAATGCGAATTTGAAACCACTATAAATGTCTACAACAAGTCACTCGGCTATTCAGACCCTTTTATTGCAGACTGAAAGATCAGATTGTAAATTATATGCTTATTTAGAATCAGAATCCCTGTGATTATTTTTTTTTATCCCTAAAACAAATTTTGCAGTACGTTTTGTCATATGTATAATTTATAAAAATGCTTAACAGATTAGGCGCGTGTATTGCAGCATAATACATTAAAATGAGCAAGACTAATTTTTAATAATCAATTTTTAACATGAAGTGGAAAAATATTGATCACCAAAAGCAGTTTTAGTTATTAATTTTTGTTTCTTGATTAAATAACCAGCACTAATTTATTAGAACGCCAATGAAACTAATGTCATTTGCTTTATACATAGATCAATTGAAGAATGAAAGCCACAAGCTTACTCTCCTTGATTGTTGAACATTGTCTTTGGTCTGTGCACATTGAATTGATATATTATGCCTCATTTTTTATTTTTTTCTTTAATAACATAAATATAAAAATTTATAAAAAGATGGAAAGTTGGAAGATATACGAATGTATGCAAAAGGGAAAGTAGGAAATAATAATTAAAACATTGAAAAATATGACTGAGCTGCTAACAAGAAGAACTTGCTTCGTGATACTGCAGAAAGGTAACATTAGGGAGAGAACACTAACTGAAGATATCGAGAACAGTTCTAGGACGCTTTCTATTTTCAAATAGATTAATGTCATAATTCTGAAGCGATCTAAGGACAGAATTACCGGTAAAAGGAATAGAATCATAAACCTTTTTAGAGGTATTAAAGTAGAATTGTCTAATACTGCGAAGGACAAAAGAGTTTCTAATATACTCATTTCTGAAAGACCAAGGCAAATTTGTAATCATAATAATTTATTTTCCAGTCATTGAACAATTTCTAAATTTGATTTGGCTACTAAGCCCCAAACCGGACTTGCGTATGCGATCTTGGGATGCATGTAATAAATGTAGATGATTATTTTATTCGTTGCAGAGGGCGTAGTTTTTTGACAAATGAGCAGGTAACAAATACGAGCAGAGGAGTTAAAACTTTTTCTTACGTTATTAATATGCATACGATAAGTGAAGGACTGATTCAGAATAACACATAAGTATTTAATTTGAGTAGTTAGAATTAATTTAGGAATTAGAGTAATTCAGTAATTTAGAGATTTGAATAATAAATTGAGTAATAAGTATTTAGACCAGTTGACAGTGTTATTAAAAATGGTGATGTTGCGATAATTAATATTACTCTTGCGCGTAAAGAGAATAGCTTTAGTTTTATTTGTATTAAAACAATCTTGAATTTTGCAAGCATATTTCCAAGAATTAGACTCTCAAATAAACTTAGATATAAGCTTTAGAAATTAGACTCTCAAATAAGCTGTGGGAGGAATTTAGAAATTTCTAAAATACCTTCAGTTGCCCACTCGAAGACAACGCCAGTGGTTGGAAAAGATTGAAGATATACTTCATCCAACCATACATCTCTCAGAAAATTGAATAAAATTAAGCCCATGGATGCACGGCCCATGACAAATTTTTACTTTCTTGCTGCTTAACTGATTTATCTACTTCAATAAAAAAACTAGCTAACAATTTTTCGAAGGTGTTACATAATTCACGAAACAATAAAAAATTTTATACAATCGAGAACCTGTTTATTAACGCAAAAACATTTTATTACTTGCAACAACTGTTTAATTGGGACAATGCCTCTTTTCAGAAGCATTTGAAACAAACATTTTCATGAAATTTTATTAGCTTACACATCGCACAAATTATTTATTATATAAAACTTAAAAATTAAACTATAAAGTGGTGAAAAAAAGTTCTAAAATTCTTAGTTTAAACTAAAAATCTTCAATGAAGTTTTTTAAAGTTTTAAATCTGTTTTCTTCTTTAAATTTAACAAAAGTAAATTAAGAAAATATATTTCAATATGTAATTTACATTTAATTTAAAATAAGTGTGAACAATATTTATTGGGAAGTTGTTTGAATTTTAATGCCAGAAAAGAAATGATAATGGGAAATCCAATGTTGATTATGGAACTTAAAAGTGAACTTCAGTGAGTTTTATAACTTATTCGTCACTTAATCAAATACATTTTGTTTCACACAATGTCATTAGATGATTGAATCGAATGATAAATCTTTAACAGTTTTTTTTTGTGATATATCGGAATGTAGAGAATTTTGCCCCACTTTTTGATATATTTTGTGGCATCAAAAACATAGATTTTATAAAATTATTTATACAATGTTTTTATCTTATTGCCGAATACTGCTACACCACATCACATCGCTGTGCCTTGATCTGAGATGCCCCTATACAGTGTAGGAATGATGTAGGTGAGAGAAGTCTGACTGAGTTTCATAACGTTCTATAGTCATTTGAGACCAGGACCTACGGCTTAAATGGAATTCAGCAGCAATACAAATGTCTACATCACCGGCGGAACTCGAACAGGAAATCTTTCGCCCCGAGCGCAAGACACTTGGCTATTCAGGCCCTCTTGTTGCAGACTGAAAGATCAGATTGTTTGTGACATATATACTTATTTAGAAGTAGAATATTAGATATTTATTTTTTTATCCCTAAAACCAATTTTGCCGAACGTTTTGGCATATGTATAATTTATAAAATGTTTAAAAAAGTAGACATGGGTACTGCAATATAATACATTATAAATGAGCAAGCCTAATTTGAATATACAATTTTAAGTATAAAGTGAAAAATATTGATCACTAAATCTAAGTTGCCCCTATACAGTGTAAGAACGATGTAGGTGAGAGAAGTCCGACTGGGCTCCATGACGCTCTATAGTCATATGCGACCGGGACCTACAGCCTAAATGGAATTCCGAACCACTACAAACATCCACGGCAACAGGACACCTTGCGCCAGACACTCGGCCATTCAGGCCCTCTTATTGGTGACTGGAAGATCACATTGTTTGTCAATTATATGCTTATTTAGAATTAGAATCCATGTGTTTAATTTTTTTTTTACCTACAGCAAATTTTGCAGTACGTTTTGGCATATGTATAATTTCACAAAAAAGGCTCAACAAATTAGACGTGTGTATTGCAAAATAATACATTAAAATAAGCAAACATGAAGGGGAAAAGTATTCATCACCAATAGTAGTTTTAGTTATTACTTTTTGTTTCGCGATTAAATAACTCGAACTAATTTATTAAAACCCCAATGAAACTAATGTGATTTGCTTTATACATAGATCAATTGAAGTACGAATGCCACACGCTTACTGTCCTTGATTATTGAACATTGCCTTTGGTCTATGCTCATTGAATTTTTACGCCTTATTATTTTTTTTTCCTTTTTTTATTTTTCATTATTATTCTAATTATAAAAATTTAAATAAAATATGGAGAGTAGGAACATATAGGAACATATTCAAAAGGAAAAATAGGAAATTATATATAAAAAAAATAAAAAATATGATTGAGCTGCCAACAAGCAGAGCTTACTCTGTGATACTTAAGAAAGACAAGATTAGGGTGAAAACACTAACTGAGGATATTCAGAACAGTCCTAGGGCACTTCCTATTTTCATATAGAGTAATGTCCTAAATTGGGATAGAACTAAGAGCAAAATTAGCAGTAAAAGGATAGAGTCAAAAGTTTTTTATGGTATTAAAGATGTATTGAAAAGTATTAAAGATGAATTGTCTGTTGATTGAGGAATGAATGAACTGAAAGTTCTAATATAATCAGTTATGAAAAACAGAGGAAAATTTGTAATAATTCGAAGTCTTTTAACTGTTTCTAAATTTTATTAGAATGCCGGGCCCCAAACAAACCAGCGTAGGTTATCGTGGGGCGCGTGTAATAAAAGTAGATGAGTATTTTATTTCGTAAGAGAGGGCTTAAACTTTTGACAAATAAGCAGGTAAAAAACATGAACATTAGAGATAAAAATCAACCAACCACAAACTGCTAACAATCCAGCAGACAAACTCAACTTACTTCTAAATGGCTTAGCCAATCAACCATCTATGAATAATCATGTCTAATCCCCATACCTGAATATCACCTAACGTTACCTGCCAAGAAAAAACGTCCGCGCACCTCTCTGAACATACTAAATAAATAAATATTTTATTCAGATATCTCCATACGTTGATTTTATTCCCCCTATTTAATTATTTTTTTTCTTTCCCTTCCTTTACTGACAAGCCATTTCTCTTATCATTTACCTCCAAATGAACCATCAAGATAGAGATATATGGAGGCTAACGCTGCCAAAATGCGAAGCAAAATGCTTAGTAATGTCAAACTGTCTGTCTATCTGGGAAGATCAATAGAGTTTCAAATATCCTTATTTCTGAAGTACCAAAGCGAAACTGTATTCCTTCTAGAAACTTTATTTTGTAGTCTTTTTCAAAATTTGGTTTCACTAATGAACCTCAAACTGTACTTGCGTAAGTTATCGTGGGGTGTGTGTAAT
Organism: Caerostris darwini; assembly: GCA_021605075.1. Taxonomy (NCBI): domain Eukaryota; kingdom Metazoa; phylum Arthropoda; class Arachnida; order Araneae; family Araneidae; genus Caerostris; species Caerostris darwini. Next base: position 60,698 of record BPLQ01001015.1, read on the forward strand.
AAATAGAGAGTTTTTGCATATCGTATTTTGGATGTCCGTTAGCTTTTTCTCCCTAGCGCGCATGCTCATAGGAAATTGCGCATGCGTATCTGTAATACTTTTTCTTATGAGCATGCGCGCTAGGTAGAAAAAGCTAACAGACGTCCAAAATACGGTATGCAAAAACTCTCTAATGTAGATGGGAATTTTATTCATTGTAGAGAGAACTTAGATTTTCGACAAATGAGTGGGTAAAAAATACGAACAGAAGAGACAAAAATGTTTTCCTAGATTTTTGATATGCATATGATAAGTGAGGTCTTTATCAAGGGTACCTAATTTGCGAAGACCAGTTGATAGCGTTATTAAAATTGGTGAAGTTAGGATAAGTAATATTATGCTTGCGCGTAGAGAAAATAGCTTTAGTTTTGTCAGTGTTCAAAGCAATCTTCCATTTTGTAAGCAGGTTTTCGAGAAAAGAGATGTAATTTTAAAGTAAATGAGTGATATAATAAAAATTTTTGTTTTTCAAAGGACTACAGGATCTTCAGGACAAAGAATAATTTGACATTAGGAGATTTTGTAATATCATTTATAAAGATATCATAAATAATAGGCCCTAAAAAAGATACCCGTGGAACTCCTGCTGTAATATCTCTAAATTTAGAGTCAGCACTATTGCAAAACAACAAATTTTCTGTTAGTAAGGTAGGATTGAAAAGTTTTGATATTAAAAGTAAAAAAATTCGTTACACATATTTATTTTTCATTTTCATTTTACAGTTTTTTGGCTTAAATACGAAGGCTTAAGTCTGAACATTTTATCAAAGAAGCAAACATTACAGAAATTAGGATGGCTTCTTCAACTGTTTGCTATTTTCCAAATATTATATGGCCTAATTTGAATGGCTAAGAATCGTTTTTATATGTTACGAATGAAATTGTGGAATTGTGAAATTGTGTGTTTTAATATAAATTGTCTCAAATAGTTTGGTTAACAGCTTAATTTCTAATGTATGAAGAAGAATTGGTAATTATTTGCAGAATAATGTTTCCAACCGTTTGACAGTATTGTATATTTGTAGATGATGCATAACCCCAAATTAGAATGGCACAGGTAATTACTGGTCAGATTTAATCTACAAGAATTAAACATATTTTTTGCAAGAAATAATTGTAGATCTTGACTGAAAAATGAATTGAAGTCGCGCAGTGCTTTATCGGATTTATTACGAAAATTAATATATTTCATTTTGCTGTATCAAGCAACTTATGTCTGACGGCACATTGGCTGGCCCTCCGGCGTTTGGTACCACACGTCCCAGGTTCGAAAACTGGTGGTTTGTTAGCG